>JAVQJF010074609.1:0-10083 GCA_036023855.1 Gadopsis marmoratus
TTATTTCTAACACCTTGGATCGGAGAGGTTGGGGTGGGCTCTTACTGCCAACCTGCCCCAGCTTTGATTGATTTAACACATTGGCAATTAGAGAAAGTCGGGGCTGGTGCACTGGTTTAGAAATCAGTGGCAAAGTGTCGTGCTGAGGGAAGGCTGTGGCAGGTTCATGATCACTTGTGGTTATATTAAACAGGTGTGTGTGTGGATGTGTAGGTGTGTGTTTATGTCTACAAGTTTATGTCTGTCTAGTGTGTGTGTGCGCTAAGTCTATTTAGCCTTTAATATGAGTTCCTAATCACAGAGTATCTGTTTCACAACACATTCATAGTATTACAGGTGCAAATTTAGATTAGAAAGATTAGATTGTTGTTATTTCCACCAAAAGTACTGCAAAAGTGCATCGACGTCTTTGGAAAAATGACATTTCTTGATCCTCATTTTTGAGAAATTTACATTTTGCAGAGGTTTGTTGAGTATGTGTGTGCAGCAAATGTTGTGTCGGATCAGCGTATGTGTTGGATACACCTGCATTCTAAAATAAAAGTGTACAGATACATATTTTTCAGCATGCAATTGAGTCTGTTTCTGAAAACATTTGGAAATGGGTACTTTCAAACGTGTGGATGTGTTCCATAGTTTGTATAACGGATATGAAAGGCGACGGTCAGTGCTTAATCCAGTATATGAGTGTTGAGCATATGCCAGTTTTTGAGCGTGATAAAGGGGGAAACACATGTGTGTGTCTCTCAGTGACATTTGCTAGCACAGGGCTGGTACTCTGCCACCCTTCCCCTCCCGATCCTCCCGATCCTCCCCTGTCCTGCCATGAACCCCTCCGCTCCGCCCTAGTGCCTTTCGCCAACCAGGCAACGTTGGCCGTTAAAGGACAAATCCACTCAAAATGCTTTCTAAAGGCAGCTACTGGCAATGGTTTTTCTTGACGTCTTCATGCATGAATTTTGCTGTTTGGTGGTATTAAACATACCAGATAGCAGCTGCTCTACTGACAATAGCCTCAGTAAAACAGATTTTATGTACCCAGATGGATGCTGTGTTTTGAGAGTTTTCGTGATTTGAAAATCAGACCAGTGATGCATAAAAGTTTGTACTTTACACCTCATAGTGTCTGAGAGTGGAATATGCACAGATAAGCCCATGTATTCGATTTGTTAAAAACGATTTCTACTTGCCTCTGTCCTCACCTCTTACCTATAAAGCCTATGAGATCAAACTCCAAACATTTATAATACTGTTTGATAAAATGTAAACCAAGATCTGCATTACATAAAAAAAATCACTAATTCATGTAGACATGAGTTTAGAAGAAAATTAAAAGTATAGATAAAAGATCTCACTGAATAAAAAAGCAAAAGCAAAACAAGCAAAGGTGAAAGTAAAGAATATATATATTACAAAAAACTGCCCTTGCAAGACATACAGTTATAAGTGAGAGTTTGTCTTTAATAGCTTTAATAGAACACAACTAAGGTTAAACTTTTTAAATAGTTTAAGCTACTGGGTGATTTAAATACTTTGAAATAAAAACAAATTCAATTTCATACTTTCTTTGTGAAACTGTAAACACAGCCTACTTAAAAACACCTCTTCTAATGTTCCTGTTTGTGCTGAATACGAGCGTGGACAACTGCTTTACTGCGACTGTATTTAAACTGCGCGTGTATGGGTGTGTGTGTGCGTGCGTGAGCGTGACTAACACTCTCGCTGGTCCAGTACTACCCTCTCCTCCATTGTTCCAGCATCGGGATGGCTGACCTGACTCCCACCACCAACACAATGAGAGGGAAAATTTAGCAGGGCAATCGGGACTATTGATGATTCATATGTTTATATCTTACCTTCCTAACTCTGCTCCCTGTTCACCACCCCACCCCCCCCCCCCCTTCCTCTCTGCACCCTTTAATAAAAAGGATGCGTGTCTGGTGTTGGGACAGCAAGCACTTTTGTGTGCCTTGTCAACACACAACATACAGAAGGTTGGCGAGGTAAAGGAAATGGCCGTGGCAGAAAAAACTTAAGTAATCCAATGTATTAAGGCTGCTACAGTTCAGCCATATTACGGTAAAGAGGAAACACACCTTCAGATGTGTTACACTCTATCAATAACATTCAATGTCCCATGTTTTCAGGGGGTTATTGTCTGATAAAGAATCCCCTTTAATGTGATTATTAAATGTGATTCACTACATTTCCCAACATGCCTTTCAACAACACCAATCAGTGCAAAATATAAAGAAGTGTGCTTATAAAGAAGCGAAAAATGTTAAACAGTCTGGAAATAATTGCAACTCATGCCAACAGATAAAATAGGATTAAGCTCTGTGGCAGGGACACTAGAATAGGGATAGATGCCTAAAAGTATCAAACTGCAGCCTCAAATCTGCACAGTTTGATATGTGTATTATAACACCTCAAAGAGGGTTGAAGCAGCCGTAAAGGCAAAGCATCATTTAGTGTTCATTTAGAGATTTTAAGTCATTTCTATCATTTTCTCTAAATACTCTGAACTACATTCTTGTTACTCATATAACTGATGTGCTGAAGGTGGCATGTTATTAAGGATCTGTCTTGAGTAAAATGCAATGTAACTTTATACATATATTTAGTCTGTCCACCTGATAAAAGTGTAGCAGGGAGGAAAATAGCCGTGACGTTTTGAAATGTGGCTTCACTGTTTATTTGAGTCATCCAGGGAGAGTTTTTTGGGGGGATCCAGACAGGTTTTTGTGCTCCTCTGTCTCTTTCATTTTTTTTCTATTTTGTCTCTTTGCTTGTAGCGGGAATGGCAAAAGCAGAGCTGAGGGCCATTAAGTTGAGGAGGAACTGTATTAGAAGTCTTGTTCCCTGGGAAAGCTCCCAGCTGAGATGGGACGGCCATATTGGATAAACAGATGGCCGGGGAGGGGAAAGGACAGGCGAGGAGAACATAGGTGAAAAAAAGGGGAGATGAGAGCGGAGACGAGTAGAGGGGGTATGTGGAAGGAAAGGAGAGGAAATAACAAGAGGAAGACAAAAGGGAGAAAATATAAAAGGTGATGTGATTTGAGGAAAAGAGAGGAGAGGAGGATACCAAAAGACGGAATAGAAAAGCAGAGATGAGAGTTGAAGAAAACCAACAGGAAGGGCAAAAGGGATGGAAAAGGATGAGGCAATGCATGTAAACATGGAACAGGACAGGTAT
The DNA here is from genome assembly GCA_036023855.1 of Gadopsis marmoratus. Lineage (NCBI taxonomy): Eukaryota > Metazoa > Chordata > Actinopteri > Centrarchiformes > Percichthyidae > Gadopsis > Gadopsis marmoratus. The sequence goes on from JAVQJF010074609.1 coordinate 3,200, forward strand.
TATTTAACTGGTGTTTACAGTTAACCAGATCAAAGGCAAAGTAAATGTTTTACTCACGTGATCCTTAACTTGGCAGGGCCCAGTGCGTCCTGGTGGCCAAGGGCTTTACGATGCTGACCATATCAAACTAATGGCAGGACTATAGTGTCTTGCTCAAGGGCACTTTAACAGGAATAATGGTCAGCACATTGGCTCTATGTCACATTTTAAAAAATATAAAGAAATGTCAGTAAAACTACACTGTTGACTTCTTATTTTAATAAAATATGGAAAACATATTCCATTGAAAAGATCTTTTCTGATACATTTTTCAGTCAATCACGCAGTGTGACAGATCCCTCGGGTGGGGGCGAGAGGGGAGGCTGATGTTCACATCTCACACCTGAAAATTCTCCACTTATAGATTTACCTGAGTGAATAAGGTTCCCTGATGTAATAATTTCACCCCCTCCTCACCTCCCCTCCATCTACATCCATAAATATTACATGAATTTACTTTGGTGAAATTATACTTATATACCACCCACCCGCCCAGTTCAGACTAGACGGTCTTTTCTCTTTTTTTTTTTTTTTTACAGTCTCAGTTATCCTCCTCATGCACACACACGCGTACACACACACACACAATGACCTACCCAGGAGCAGATTAATTTTCAAGGTGCAACCGTGCAAAGTGTGTGTGTGCATGTTTGTGTGTGTATAATTGTGTGTGTGTGTGTTGGAGAGGGAGGGGGTGTATTGCCCCTGCCCTGCTTTGACCGCTGATTGCACCTTTTCTTTTTTTTCTTCACACCCCATAACTGGGTGGAAATTAATAAGCCGTTTTAGGCGTGATCTGTGAACCCTGGGAAGTGGTTTATCTATACCACCTTCCACATACACACTCTCTCACACACACACACACACACACACACACACACATAGATTCAGAACCTCAGGCTGCAATGTCTGTCTTGTCATAGAGGTCAACGGTCCCCCACCTCCTCTCCCGACACCCCAATCCTGACAAACTGCAAGCGTGATGGGGTTGGCGGCCGCATGCAGTTGGCAGAGATTTGTAACTGTGTCCCTGGTCCATTGCATTTGAATTATTCGGCAGGCTGTGCTGCACACACACACACACACACAATCTCTGTAGCATGCTTGCTTTACCTTGGTTGGGAAGAGAGAGGGATGTAGGGAAGGAGATGGGGAGTGTAAATGAGTTACAGAAGGAGTGCAAAGAGAGAAGAGCAAAGACTGTGACGTGAGATTGAAACTGAGAGGCAGAGAGAGAAGGAGAGATGGAGTGAATGATTTAGACTGAGAAAGTGACCATGAGAGAAAGAGAGGACAGAGTCAGAGATGGAGTTAGAGACACAGAGAGATATTGCAGCAAAGAGGGAGGGAGGAAAAAAAAAAATGAGTTGACCGTGAGGAAGAAAGAGACAGACAGAGAGAGAAGGAGATAAGGAAGCACAGCCAGAGAAGGACAGAAAGAGGAAGTGGGGAAGAGAAGAAGGTGGGGGGTTAAATGGGAAGATGAACAAGGAGCTGCAAGAGGCAACCAACAACCAAGGGCAAGAGGAGGAGGAGGAGAGGGGCCATGGTGAAGGACAACAGGGGAGGGTGTTGGGGGTTGAAAAGAGGACCGGTAGGTTGGGGTGGGTGGGTGTGTGTGTGGGGGGGGGGGGGGGGAACAGGTGGAAGGTTAATGGGCCTGGAGCGGATCCACCAGGCGCTCTTGGGCTTGATATATGGGCCCGGGGCCTGGCGTGGGGCGTAGGCTTTCAAAGATATATTATTTCATTTGAGCAGCAGCACCATTCTGGCCGATAACCCCTCCCCACCACCAACAACACTTTGACCCCCCCACAGCCCAGCATTTGTCCGGTGATAGATGACACACTACCCCGACACACACATGCACAAATACGCATACAGTATTGTCAGCCCCAACACACACCCCCGTTGCGCCTGCACAATTTCTTGTTGTTGTAGTTGAAAGACTTGTCAATATTTTAACTTAATTTAGGTTATCTTTGTTTCTTTCTTTCTTTCTTCCTAGCCTAACTCACCCCCACCCCTCTGCTGTCAGTCTTTCTCCCAGGCTGCAGGCAGGTCTTAAGGCCGCCTGTGTGCTTTTTTAAAATGCTATTTTAGTGGTAACAATATCTGTTTGATCAGTAGCACTGTGTAGGAGCAGGAGTTTGGGGGTTGTGGGGAGGGAGAGGGTGGTGGGGGTTCACAAAGGCCTCTTTTCATTCATGAATTATTGACCATTGCAGAAGACATCACTCTCTCTTTTTCATAAATACTGTAAAACAGCCCGGCTGATTTTTTTTCTCAATACTACCAACACAAGATGGAAAAAGTCGATTTTCTTTATCTGTTTTAGAGACACTGCGTGTTCAGTCAAAAAAAGAGCATAAATCAGACATAACAGAGGCTGATCTGTGGCTGGAGGGCGTCTTGCTCATGTTGAAGTGTACCTTAGCAAGGCACTGAAACCATGAAGCGCTACCCCCACAGGTGAAACGTTTACATACATGTAGATACTTACTGTATGCGTCTCAGAAGGATACTGGTATTTGAAAGTCCTTGTTCCACTGCGAGCAACATGACAAGATAGCAATTGCAGACGTGTTTAGTGAATCTCTTACGGTGTAATATTTTTTTCTCTACGTCAGTTTATATTTCCTGGCATAGCCAAAGTCTGAATTTTCCAATAGCATCTGCCCTGCTTTGGCTGTTTGACTGCAGGCGACCACTGATCTGACAAAAATCACATTTTCCAATGTCCTCCTCACGTCCCCTGATGGTTGTAGACTGAGCTTTAAGATACAGCCTTTCCAAATACTGGAATGGTCCCATAGGTCCAACCCCAGGGGATTGCAGGAAGCCGGAAGGGAGAACAGGAAACTTGTTAAAAGAGAAGATTTAAGGTCGCCCATCCCAGAGGAGCAGCAGCTACAAGGAGACTACGGGGGTTGGGAGGTTTTAGCATGCGCAAAGTCTGCTCATCTACTTGTTGCTTTGATGAGGGATGAAAGGCTGTCATGAAGTACAAGTTTACAGAGCTCCGGACAATGATAGACTCAACTGTCCTCAACAACATTTCCTCTTCCTTCTACATCTTCATCCTCACTAAATTATTCATTTTTTTCACTGTTTCAACAATTAACTGAAATTCTTACTCAATGCGTGAGAACAGGTAGGGGAGAACACTTGCGTATGGACACTGACATGACATTGTTGCATGGATCGAGTGTCTGCACCACCCCTGTGTAGAAGAGATGTGTTTTTTTAACTTCCATATCTCAGCCTTTCTCCATCTCACCCTCCTCTTCAAACCCTTGCTGATGAAGTAGCAAAGGAAAGCATATATTGCCTCCGCCTCTTATAGTTTTTCATTTTCAGGCAAGTTAACACAGCCTGATTCGCATTTGTAAGCACTTTGGGCATTCGGCGGGAGAAAGAGCAGGTTGTGTTTAAGTCTTGTTTGAGGCCGATCAGGGTAAAAGCCTTTTTCATTGCCAGGTCATGCTGCTTGTTAAGATGGTGACGCAGGTGACTAGGCTTCGCTGTTAGCCTCTGTAGCACCGAAGTAACATGGCTGTTGTTTCACAAGTTTGCAACAGTCAGTCAAATCAGCAGGGAGAGAGAGACGGAGAGCGAGAGATTGAAAGGCAAAGAGCAAGTGGGAATGATAGACAAAGAAAATGGGTAAACAAAGTGGATATGGGGACTTGATTTAGTTGGCCGGGCTGCTAACAAATCAAATCAACAGCATGCAAACACTTTACACACTTCACCAAAGTACAAAGTAACTTTCTCCCTCCCCTCTCCTCTGCTCTGCTGTGCATATAGTTATGAACCGTGTTAAATCTACAGTATCTGCAGGAACCTTTCCAAAGTGCCTCCTTTCAGAAACTCGAGCCAAAAAAATGCAGCAGCAAAGGACAAATTAGAAGTGATCCTTGTAAAACGTATTGTTATCTGCGGGCAGGCCTCGTGGCTGAGGGTGGCAAAATAACTGATAAAATAACTGATAACTGATAAATATACAGACAGAAGTGCCAGCATTTAGCTGCTGAACAGCTCCCGGCTAAAGGGTTTCCCGGAGGTCAGAGGGGCCGAGGTGTGGCTGCTGCAGCCTTACACCGACCCCCCACCTCTAAACTAAATTCACCACACACAACTATGTAAACCTGTCAGCGAATTCATCTTCCTCTTTTACTCTTGCCTACATTTGATCTTTGTAAAAGACACAGTTTGGGAAGCTTCAAAGCACAAATAGCTGCAGAAAGGGCATCCAATCAGAGGGTTCCACTTTGAAACAAGAAACCCAACACTTGATGGAGACGTCTATTCATATATTTACATGATAAAATATTATAGTATTTTTTTCCAGGCTAGCAGTATACCCATATTATACAATACCCCATATTACCCAGTTTAAATTATATAACTGAAAAATAAATGTCACTGGACACCAGAAGCTTGTTGAGTGGAAGTTCAGCATTGTTTAGTGAGGAAGCATAACTGGAAGAAAATGTAAGACGATATATATTTATATAGTAACAAATAGATTTTTCAAATGAAATGATGGGAAAAAAAATAAAATAAGACATTTATAGGCCAAATCTTGTGTATCTTAAAGGATAGCCTACTGAGTTGAAAACTTCTTGAGTCAAAGATTCTGTTCCCAGAAATGCACACTGAAACACAACACTTCAACTGGCTTTAAGTAAAACAAAACAAAAGACAAAGTGCCCCTAGCTTCTTATGTTCTGATGTTGCGTGGCCTCAATTATCTGCATGTAATCCAGCCTGCCTAGAGGGTGTGCTTGTGTCTGCTGCTTTCGTCACCGGGCTGTCAACAGTTGTCTCCCAACGTCTATTTTTGATGCTTATTTACAGCTTGTCTATTCTGGACAGGGAGTGGGGAAGCACGAGAGCGGGGGGGTCGGGCGTCCAGGAGACAATAGATAAGACAGTAGTGGAGCAGAGTCGACAGCTTGCCGGCCAGTTTTACACGTATTTATATTCAACTGGGAAGGCTGGTGATTGAATTTGCACAGCGATGACTGATGCATGCAGTTCATAGGCGTAACACTAGACATTGTGGTGGTGGTGTGACGACGAGCGAGAAATTTCAATGGGGCCGCGCGCCAAACAACGACCCAGAAGAGAAAATGGCTGCAGCGCCACCAGCAAAGTCGGACAAACACACCTGTTCCTTATCCCCCCTATAATCGTTCTTTTCTTTGCTGGTTTCAATTTTGCTCTTGCTCTCCTTATTTCTTTTACACCACATCAGGGCTTTTTATTACTCTCACACCATTCCCTCTTCCTCATCTTGCAATCTGTCAATCTCTTTCTCCATTTCTCCCAAAACGCCATAACTGCGAACCTGGCACGAGCCACGGATAAATGATTCCACACATGTGAAATAAAGGCATGGCACTAATACAGGCATTACAGTCCTGCGTTCTTTTAGGATTGCGCCCACTCAGAGGGGGATAAAAAGAGGCTTTTCAAGCAAGCTGAAACAATGACGAGCAATAAACCAAATGTGCTGAAACGGGACTTGCTGAGAAAGGTGTCGACAACACCGTTAAACCTCTAGAAATGAACCAGGGACGCTGAACAAAAAACAAAAAAGACAAGGTTTTCAGGTGGCAAGCCGCAGTCTCACCTTCCCTTAGGCCAATACGTCATACGCCACATGTTGCACTGCACTTCCCAGCAGCAGCAGCAGCGCCGCAAGGCATCATACTGCCGCAGCAGTGCTATAGAGAGATGTCTTTCTCCTAATCTCCTGCATTCATGGCAGTTTCTGTCAGACGAGGCCTGGAGATGCACTTCAGGGAGGAACAGGGCTCCATCTGTTCTGTGGCATTGTGGTTCTGATGCCTTGTCTTCCTTGTACTTCGACTGTTTACATATCACAGGAGCTCCGGAAATGCTCAATTAGTTAATTCAGATATTTAATTTGTGCATCAAGGGCTGTGATCCCAGTGATCTCTGGAGCTGTGCCACATTTGGATGTGGATTCACAGCTGTGTGCTCTAAAACCCAGCACCTAAACTCCCTCACAACCCCCCCCATCAAAAAAATAAAGAAGATAAAAACCCCCACCCATCCTAGTGCATCAAACGCTAATGGGAATCTCTGTCTCCCGCCCTCTCAGACAGAAACCATCACTGCATCAGTCTGTGCATTTTAAAACAGCTTTGGTTGTCTAAGCTGCTTTAAGGTATATTGCATATATGTGTCTGCATTGGTCCGTGGGTATATGTGTGTAAATGTGTGTGTGTGTGTGTGAGAGAGAGAGAAACAGAGAGAGTGAAGACGAAATGTCTCTGTTCTAAATAATACAAAAGGGGGAAGCCGTTAGCCTGTTGTCGTCTTTGTCTCCTCTTTTTCTTGTCTACTCTTCCTCTTAACGAACAGACAGCCAGACAAGGGTTATGGGGTAATTTCCCACTGTCTATCAGTGAAAGTCAAACACACACACACACATAATTATACAAAAACACACATACACACGTCCATGCATCCATGCTCATAAATCCTCGTTCTCCCTCACATCTGACAGAGTCATGACCGTATAATAAAGCGAATGCAAAACCCCACTTTTGACCAACACACATACACAGAAATCTGCACACAGTCATATCCACACCTGCACACACACACACACACACACAGACACTCACTTCCTCACCTCCTTATATTGCATCCCCTCCACCTACCTTTCACACTCAGCACACAAACAGCAAGTCATAAATTGCAGCATTAACTCAAATAATGATTGCACGGCATGAAAATTCAATGGCTGGGGCTCAGTGCCCAGGAATCTGCCTGGTAGATTAAGCTCTGGGTGTGTGTTTGTGTGT
>JAVQJF010074627.1:0-73082 GCA_036023855.1 Gadopsis marmoratus
ATAAGAAAAATGTAAATAGATACAGAAACAAGTACAAGTGTGCACAACACACACACACACATACACACATATATATATATATATATACATATATTATACACACACAATAACTAATATTAAAATGTCGGTCCTTTCCTGGGCAAAGTCGGCAACATAACAAATGGCATATTAAAGTAAAACATCCTTTTTCCTTTAAGAAAAAGACCGAATCAAAGACACAAGACAATCAGAAATGCAGTTTGAAGCAGAAGATACCCTTGAAAATGTGATTTTCCACAGTTACACAGAAATACTGACAATGTCACAATATTCTCATTATTTTGATCCAGTTTTTATCATCCAGCACAACATTAGGCTGCACAAGACTATTCTGTTTGAATTTATCCCCTGATCAGTCCAGGGTTGTTGGAAAGAAGAGTCTGCTGCGGACTCTGCAGACACTTGGATCAGTACCAGAGTGGAAGAGTGATGAGCATCTGCAGGACAGTGACAGTGAGACAGAGGTGGCCCCATCACACAGCAAGAAAAAGAAAAAAAGACGGAAAAGGGGAAAGCAAGCGGAGGCAGCAGGAGAGCAGCAAGAGAGTGGAGACTTAGGTCAGACTGTAACAACAAAGAGGAAGAAAGACAACACATTTGGTGAGTAATTGACTGGCTAAAGGCTTAGATTTCATTTACATTTGAGAGTGTTAATTCGTATTTAATGGGTTCAGAAACAGAACAATGTTGATGTTCACACAATTAAGAATAATTGAAATGTTTTCTTCCTAAAGGTAAGAAGGCAAAGGATACAGAAAAGACAAAATCTGAAAAGGTGAAAGTAAACGATCCAGACAAGGCAGAGAGACTGAGCAGACAACAGTGGAAAAACAAAATCAAGAACAAGAGGAAATGTAAGAATAAATACAGCCAGAGTAAGCCTGAGGAGGAAGTCAAAACAGATTCGTATAGCAACAACAGCAACAGTGAAAAAATACCAGCCGAGAAAAAGGAACTTAAACCACAGAAAAGGAAAAGGACAGAAGAGGACACCGGCACATCCTGTGCAACAGAAGCACAGACACTCAGAGAAGAAAAGGGGAAAATGACAAAGGGTGGCAAAGTTCAAACCGGTCCAACTGAATCACCTGCTGATGGATCAAAGCAGAAAGCAGATGAACAGCACCTGTTACCCATGAAAAGCCAGAAACCTGAGCTGAGCAAAGAGCAAAGTCTGAAAAGAGAGAAGCTGTGGAAAATGCTGCACAGCCCGGAAACGGCCCAACGGGGGAGTCCCGCGGAGACGAAGGGCGACGAAGAGGTGGTGCCAGAAGAAGAGGCGAAGCAGGACCGCTCTGCCTCCCTCAGGTCCCGCATGGAGCAGCGGTTGGAGTCGGCTCGTTTCCGCTACATTAATGAAGTGTTGTACAGCACGTCCAGCGGCGAGGCGAAGCGTATGTTCAAACAGGACCCACAGGCCTTTGAGATCTACCACAGAGGATACACGGCACAGGTTCAGAGGTGGCCCACCAACCCAGTGGATGAGATCATCTCTTACATTCAACTAAAGTGAGATATTTCAGTCAGTGTAATATTTTTCATGTGATGCTGTGAGGTAGAGATCAGTATCTCAGCTCATAAAATGAAACTAACGTTTGTAATTTCAGCATGGACGTTCATTTAGACAACAACTTAATCTAAGTTCAAAAGTCTCAAGGTCTTTATCAGCAAATGGAGCTGGCTCAGGTGTCCTCGTGTGACCCAAGAGTAGAACTTCGGTCACGTGACAAGAAGTGCGACACCCATACAACAACTGTAAATCAGCGTCTCACACTGAGGACAGCTGAGCCAGCTCCGTTCGCTGAAGAAGACCACCAAAATCCAGTAATGGGACCTATGAGCTTAGATGATTTTGTTAAAGATAAGATTCGAAGGTTCCAAATTCCGACACATATTTCTGATGATTTTACATCACAGTTCAGCCCTTTTAAAAAAAAAAAAAAGGTTTGTTGGACAACCAGACGCACAACGAATTACAATGAATATTATCATTCGCAGTGGAGTTCAGTGTGTGATGACGGAGTCGTGTATAAAACCTTTTTCATCACAGCATCAACAAGTCAGGGCTGGGAATGAATTTCACACCCTCGACTTTCCATTCATTTCCTGAATTAGATTCTGCCTTAGCTGCGTGAAGAATCTCATTAAAAGAAAAGCAGCACTTGACAACCCAACTGTGACAAAGACAGCGCGGTGATTCATTTGATTCACCAGGTCTGCCGAGGTTAGATCCTCGCAGTGATCAGCACAGTATCGTACAATGCATTGCTGCGTGCCTGTGAGTTAGACACACTCGTTTGGCGTCATCGTTTTCCCAGTCCTGTGGCAGGCCCATCTCATTACACCGCCAAAAGCAAAAACACTAAAAACAAATAAGATGTCCTTCACATTTTTCCTTCGGGCAGGTAATTGGCCTGTGGGTGCAAAACTCCCATTATCTACATCATGTATCTGCTGTTTACGGTCAGTGCATTACTTTGCTGAAGATTTATTGTCAGCGAGGAGTAACGCAGGAGATAATGCTGCCCTGTGGGTGTTTAATTGATGCTTCATTTGGCTGCTGTGAGAAGATGGCCTTGTTAATGTCAGCAGTTTGGGAGAAGATGAGCAATTCTGGCCGACGCTTGCTGGTTGTTTCTGCCTAGATCGTCACTTAGTCTTCATGTAAAGGCGGGGCTGTTCCTGTCGGTGTAATATCCTGCCATTGTAAACACAACAAGTGTATCATTTATTTCAGACCGTCCTCTCTAGTGGTTGCAGACTTTGGTTGTGGTGACTGTAAAATAGCGCGCAGCGTGGCGAACAAAGTGCACAGCTTCGACTTGGCGGCTGCCTGTGAGCTTGTCACCGTGTGTGACATGGCCAACGTGAGTAGCGTAGTTTTCCTGTTCTGCTAATTCAGGCACTACAGCCTCTGGGATTTGTTAGAAAATACAACACACCTTCTCTCTGAGCAGGTGCCGCTGCGTGATGGCTCCGTGGACGTCGCTGTGTTCTGCCTGTCTCTCATGGGAACCAACCTGGCGGATTTCCTAGCAGAGGCCAATCGTGTCTTGAAGATGAGGTAAAGCATGTGATGTTGACTCAGTAAAGCCAGTTTTGTATACGCCACGTGCTCTATGTCTGTGTAACTGTTTTGCACACTCACTGTAGGGGTGTCCTTAAGTTAGTAGAAGTGGCGAGCAGGTTCGAGAACGTGCGCAGCTTCGTCACTGCGCTGGCAGGCCTGGGATTCAAGATGGTGTCCAAGGTAAGGCAGGCAGCAAGCAAGGCGACATCAGTGACCACGTTTACAAAGACAGAGAAGCACTCTCTTATTCGACTGCCTTCCCTAATGTGCTATTTCGTTAATTGTTAACCAAGATGGCGCATGCATCGTCACCGCCGTTTTTAACTGAAATGGTAAGGTCACACCCCTGATTACGATGAAGCAAATGGTTAGACTTGCATGAAGACATCTGAATTTTACACTTTTGTTTCCAGCTGTGCAATCTTAATTAAACATGCAAAAGTATGCAACAATATAATATGCAACCTTTTTCAGAAGTCAGCGTGCTCAAAGAGAGACTTAGTAGCTTGCAGCTGCATCTTTTCTCACTGATGGCGTGTGTCTGTGGCGCTGTGGGCAGGAAACCTCAGGAAGGAAAGAATATCCAGTAAACTTGTTTATTCCTGGAAACAAAGAAATTACGGGGAGATGATCATTTAAACAGCTCAGTCTGAATAAGAGTTTAAGCACACGATGGTTCAGCCATCTACCCAATGACTGACTGTAAGTAAAGAATGATTGGTGTTTTTCTTTCTTTAGGACACAGAGAACACTCATTTCTACTCCTTTGAATTTGTGAAGACGGGAGATTCTCCAGAAAACATAAAGAATTTCGGGCTGCAGTTGAGGCCCTGTGTCTACAAGAAGAGATGAATTCATGTGCGAGGACTTCACTGAGACAATCCGTCTGTGCAGTAGCTGCACATTTTTATCTAAATGAGTGTTTTTTTACTGCTACATTTTGAAGCCTCTGTAATCTGTTTTGGGGGTTTTTTTTTGTTCAGAGTTCAACAAAATTGAATTGTCTGTATTATTTGTGCAGGGTTTATCATGTAACACATGTCTCTGTGGTCACATGCCATCAATATCAAAGTGCATGCAGATTCTTTCCTTCCAGTGTCTCTGATTTAAGATGATTAGTGAAACGACCCTGAGTGGTGTTTTGTTGGAATGAAAATCTGCATGCATACATTATATACAGGCCACTAATTCAGAACATTTTATAAGAAAATAAACAGTTGTTTAAATGTTCAGATTGCCCTTTTGAAAAATGCTGACAATTCTGGAAAAGAGAAAAAAATTAAATATACATTTTTTAAAATCAATCTGTCTTGTGACTTTATAATTATACCAATACTGTATTCATTTCTTGTAGGAAAGTACATCGGCTGTGTGGCATTAAACTTTATGACAGTTTTATTATGTACTATTTTTAATTAGCCCAAGACACTCAGAAATTTTAACAGCAAATAGTGAACTGCTCTTTGTTTGCATAGCGACCACAGACGGTTGTGACTGGAACCTGATTCACTCTGTTGTGCGCAATCATTTGCCACAAGAGGGTGTAACAACACTGCAATGTAATGTGGGGCGGATGAGCTGAGAGAGTCTGTCTGCATCTCAATCATACACTATTTTATTTATAGGATTACTCCTGTTGTCACAGCAGATGGTCCTTCGCTAATTTAGTCCACCAAAAATATCACAGGGGCAGATCGTGTGCAGCTAAAGCGAAAGCCAAGTCTGTCAGTCATCTCTACTATATCTGGCACTGTGCTTTTTATAGTACAGTTTAAACAAAAGGGCAAATTGGAAAACTTTATTTGCATGATTTCATTGACAAATATCAGAAAATATAATGTGCATAAAAACAGTACAAAATTCAAGTAAGATAAAAAAAAAGTGCAAAAGTAATACATTTAAAATCATTAATGCCAATCAAATCTAAAAACCTTAAAAAGATCAGATACTTCGGTACATCAACAAAGGATCCTTTCACATCGAATGCTGAACTCATATAAAAATACACTGAAATTATTAACAATGCTGCAGTTCCAGGGAGCCTTCATATCCAGGTTGTGCTCAACGTGAAGCTGAATGTGTAATCCAGAGCATCTCTGGTCTTCACACCTTGCTCTTCACGTCAATGACTATGGAGTAACTGAACAGATGGGCTGTTTCTGGCTTCTTCACCTCAGGAGAGCCGGGCTCTTGCATCAGAGCTGTCAGGGCCGAGAGAGACTCCTGCTTCTGGATCACGGGGAGAGAGTGCAGCAGCAAGAGGCCAGGAGGAAACAGGTTGAGAGACTATTATATATGACTACTATACAAATGGGATTCATGAACATATTTCTACGGGGAAAATAAACGTGCATGTTAACTGAATGTGGTCATACCTTATATTGTGTCCTGCAATTTCCTTTGCTGTAAAACCAAACAAAAAGGTTTGTGTTAGTCATGTGAACAATAAGCCTGTTGTTGAGGAACCTGTGGGGCCGAGCAACCACTAGATGGCAGTGTGACTTAATCTGACAGCCCAGGGCAGTTAAAACGGGTAAAACTGTTGAGTGTGAATGCATTTATGCGACAGGAATATCAATGGAGACGAGTCCTCATCATTCATCTCTGATGTCAGAAGCAGCAGCTCACTTTGTAGATTATGACCTCAGTGACATCAACTCAATGAAGACTCACTGCTGTCAGAAAGTGTCCCCAGTACTGGAGGGGGAGGGGGAGGGAGGGTTGATGTTAGTCCCAAAATAGCTTTTCTCCCTGGGGGAGTCATGTTTTCTTGTGCATGCTGTTGTACACTGAGTAACTGACCTTCCCACATTAGCCTGACAGGACCCTCCCACTGGAGCAAGGGATGATGGGACCGAGGCTCTGTCAGCCAATGGCACCTTGACCAGAGACCGGAGGCCTATTGAAACAGCTTCTGAACCACAGTGCAGCTTTGATCACAGCGAGGCCTGATCTGAGCCTGACAAACATTCTTGAAAGAAGTTCGATTTGGCAGTGATCGTGGAAATGTGCAAACTTCTGCAGGCAGAAACCACGAACAGTTCTAGGATCGTTACAGATATCCCACATCAGTCGTAAAAGACGAGTGACTCACTGGTTTTTTTTCCCAACAGCAACAAAAATCAAGAGATGCATTTGTGGATTTTTCTTTCCTTTTCATTGACGAATGAAACCTCAAATTTAATTAAACTAATAACTCCCGAAGATGTGGACTTTTCGAAGCTTTTACCCTCACGTTTGCAATGTGGCATCGAGCACGATGAGCCAAACTAACAGCAGTCGACTGCAGAAAGCGCCAGAAGTAACACTGCTAAAAGCCACCGCAGGAAAGTGGATAATAAATCTGTTGTTGTCGCTGATAGAGGGAACAGTTTCTACCTGTCTACACGCAGGGGTTGCGTGCGGTGGAAAAGGCACCTGTCTGCTTCAGCCACATTGCATCCTGTTTGTGAATAACTGCATGGTTCTGGGGTTTTGGTGCGATGGGTTAACGATCTGCGCATCCTGTTTGTCTCGTATTGTATTGCGCCAGCGTTGCCCTCATTTGCCCGTCAACACATTACCTGCCGAGCTGCAAGCTGTCACCTGAGGAGGCATTTAACTCACCAGCACAACCAGAGGGTGACGGCGAGGATGAGGAGGATGGCCATGGCCGAAGAGATGCAGATCATGGCCACCATTGCTGAAACACATACATACATTGTCAAAGCCACAGATGCTGGATAACATACCTCAGCATGGTGACATGATCAGAAGCAAACATGTCACTCTGTTGTCTGAATGCAGATGTAGGTTCTCACCAAACAGCTTGTCCTCGCTCATGACCTCCACTTGAATGTTGACTGAGGCTGTGTGGTGATAGAAGGACGCCTGGCAGGTGTACAGGCCTTCATCCTGCTCTGTGACGTCTGACCGGAAGACCATTGCAGCCCCTTCCATTTGGACAAATGAGCCATCAATCCTGAAACACAAGAGGCTTTTAACTGAATTTGTACTGTGAGCAAATCACTCGAAAAGACCAAAACCAACTGTGTTAGTTTCGCTCTTTCCTACTTCCTCAGTGGCACTAGATTCTAAGCCTATCTGTTCCAAATAAAGGTATGAATCTTCAAAATTGCACCGCGAAGTTTCATTTCTTTTAAAAAGCCTCTGTGAGTTTCTAAACCAGCTGGGCACTATAGTTTTAAGCAAATGTTACTTGTAACAGGAATAAATATGCACATGTGTTTGCTCTAGTGAGTATTTACAGCAGCAGGACGTGTGTGAAGGACTGACTCAAAAGGACTATGGTACAGAGGCATAAGATACATCAGGCTGATAATTTATAATTCTGAGTGTATTAGCTCCTTTAAATGGGGTGAACATTGAATTTCCTCATGACAATCAGGTGTAGATATAACAGAGGATACACCACCTTTTACACTCGAGGTTGTACTCTGGCACGTTGCCTTCGACTCGGAGCAGTACTCTCTGGTCGTGATGATTTTCCTGGATAGTCAGTCTGTGTGTGATGGGTTTACCACCGTAGCGGCTTTGCAGAGGAGTCGTGTGGTTTAGGACTCTCACAGAAGAGATATCTGCAGAAAAGTCAGTTGAACCTTGAAAATTAACTTTGAATGTTTGGATCGCCGAGTGCATTTATGTGAATTTCTACATTTGGAATAACTGAGGTGTGTTTCTGTTAAACTCACAGTATCTGGGGATGTGAAGGGTCCTATTCTCTGTGGCTCCACGTCCGAAACGATACACACAGGTCAGGTCCTGCCCCTCATGGAGGGCCAGAGGAAACTGATAAGTCAGCCTGGCTTTCAGGACCCGGCCTTCAGACTCTGACTGGAGGGATACAGATGATGGTCGGTCTTTGGTATTTTTGGGAAGGACCCAGGCGAGGTTCTTCCCGACACCGTCCCCTATGCAGTCACACACTGCCAGCCAGAGTGGAGAGTCCTGCTGTCTCACCACAGACACACTCAGCGGATGGACCTCTGAAAAAGAAAACAAGGGGTGACAGGAAGGAGTGGAGCAGCTGTGTCAGTACGTGTGTGTCACAGAGAGAAATATCTCAAAGAAAGAAATAACATACTGTGCACAAGAATGTGTATTGTTCTTCTTTCTGGTGCCTCCAGGCTCGGGTGCTCCACCATGCAGGTCAAATCCTGACCAGAATACAAAGACGACAAGAAGTGCACGGAGCTACAGGCCGATACCCAACCATCGGCCTGGGCGTCAGTCTTCAACAGAGAACTTATGCTGTTGTCACTGTTTCCAACATGCCAGGTTATGCTTGCTGCGGGGGCAACACTGTCCACAGAGCACTTCACGTTTGTGTACTCGTCACCGTCTTTCAACTCAGTGTCGGAGCTGATGGTGATGTTAGGGCGAGCTGCGTGGGAGAGAAGTAAAAGTACAAGAAGTGAGTGGATTAAATCTGTGGTGTGCTTGCATGGCCAAATACTATGTCTCCGCTGCTCAGACAAAATTAGCCATCGCTTGATTTGTTGAACATACCGCAAAGAGGGAGCATTATGCTTCTGTTCTCTGGCTCCTCAAATGCAGGGTGATTTATCACACACTCTGCAGTGAGCTCCCAAGGCGAGCAGGCAGGGAGGAGTAAAACTCCCCTGACAGAGTGGCTTCCATTATGAGAAGTGAAATTGAACCAAGAGACTCCAGACACACCCTCTGGTAGAAGCCAGGACATGTTGGCTGCAGGAACAGCATCAGCTGCTGAGCACTCAATCACCCTGCGTCCATCTTCAGTCTTCAAATCAACTCGTATTGTGGGAGGAACTGAGAGGAAGGGCGCGGAGAGAAGGTTCCACATCAATATTTCAAAGTCACAAAATGCATAAAGTTCAAATCGTGTTCATAAAAGAGTAAACGCTGAACTGAGTTTCACCTACCAGGCTGTACTACGTGAGGTTTAACTGTGACATTAAACTTCAGCGTTGCTTGAAGATGGCGATAGGTGAGGAAACATTCATACAGGCCAACATGCTGATGACCCACAAGACCCTGAATTGTGAGGCTGCTGCCAACCAGGTCCACTCTTTCAGGCAGGGGCCCATCATCTCTACAAGGAAACACAAGCAGATGTGCAAAAACAAATTCATGCTTCAGTTCACCAATATCAAAATACATTTCAATCTTGAACAATAATAAACAAGGATTTTTTTTAAGTCAGGAAACATGTATAAATCTGGTTCCTGCCGTCTATCACTTGTGGTTTGGTGCCACAGAGCGTGTTACCACATCCTCCACAGTATATGTAGGTTGTTTCAGTCTACATGTACCTGAGAAACTACTGATGCTGCCTACCTCTCAATATTTTTCCCCTATATTCATCTTTTTTTTTTCCATGTGCAAAAGAAAAAAGACACTAACAACAAAACAAAAAGAAAAAAATACAATCACAGGCCACACGTTGCCAGATTTGACATGAGGCTCATCTCTACAGTCAGCCAGACAAAAGTAATGACTCTGAGGATGTAATCAATTAAAGAGAAGTCGCTCGTTGATCAAATAGGTGCAAGACAGCACAATGAAAATCAAGACACGAGACATTCTGCTCCAGAGATTTAACATTGCATTTCTGTAAATTTAGGGAACTCACAAAATTCAAAAATAACGATAAATATTGAAGCAGCTGAGGCAAAGATATCCTGACTTTTTGTCCCTAGCATGGGCTTCCAAAAAAGCTGGACCTTACACTTCCCACATCGCACATTTTATTAATCTTCCCGCCTGGTAAGAGCACATGTCTTTCAAACCTCATGCTGACTTTCTGTTACAAATGGTCTCCAGAATAAATGACAATTACATGTGTTATATCTTAAGAAATTGCCTGTAGATCAACACAACAGTTGCTGTTTTCACAGGTTGAGTTGTGCTCTCCATGCACATGAATGCATAGAGTGCTCCTTTAACACCAAACATTTCTTACTTGCTGCAGGTAACATTGTATCGGGGCACATTCCCAGAGATCTGCAGGCTGATGACGGCGCCACTCTGTCCCTCCTGCAGCTCTACAGATTGAGAGTCTTGGAAGTGGTCACTGTTGCGTCCCAGCTCTGAGTACAACAGCTGAACTCCTGAGAAATCTGCAGAACAGAAAGCACATCTCCTTACTGCAACTTGTACCTCATGAGCATCAGCAGAGTTTTTCCCACGTGAAGCACTGATAATACTCACAGAAAGACGGCAGTGTTATGACTCTTGACACTTTGTGTGTAAATTTGGGGTGGTCAAACACACAGGTGACATTGCGGCCCCCATACACAGTTGCAGGGAGGAGGACTGAGCTTGTTTGTGCATTTGAGTCTGTGTTGTTCTCTCTTTGCAGCTCTTCATCGGGGTTCAAAGCCACGGAGATGTCGGTGTCAGGTCTCCCGCCAGATGAAATGCAAGAGACCACCCAGAACTCACATCCTCCTCGTTGTACCATCTCTGCTTTAATGGTCACATTTGGCCTCACTGCAGAGCAGGAAGAAAGGCGAGAAGAGTTATTCTTTCACAAGGACTAATGTTTTATCCAGCAAATTAGAAAGTCAGATAGCAAGTGAAGGCTCAGGGTGTTTATCTTAAATAGGAAGTCGTGGCCGGATGAGCTGAATATTAGCTAAACACAGGCCGTTAGGGGCTTCTGTTTGGGTTTTGGAGACTGCTGACTTAAGCTTATCACCTGTCCCATCTGTTGGCCGGACTGCAGCTGAGAGCAGATGTCTGGCCCAGCTGCTGTCCAATCAAAGCTGAGAGAACCGCAGGCTTTAGCACGGGGAATCGTCAGAGATCAGAGTCTATTATCAAATACATAAAAGTTGTGGTGACATACAATAGCCAGCCATCCCTAATAAGAGACACAAGTGAGCTAACACCTCATAACAGCTCGGGTGTTGGGGAAGGGCACGTGTGATTAAAGTGAGTTAAAGCACTTTGGCTTTAAAAATTCCATCTATTAACACCTACGGTTATGTGGGGATTTAACTACTGCAGTTAGAAAATTAGCTTAGCTGCAGTCCTTTGGTGGAGTGTGAATGTATCATGGAAAAATGAGTTGGCTGACCTGGCTCATGGTAATAGAAGTGTTAACATACAGTCGGCCGTATGAACATTCACTGATGCAGGGATCTGGCTGCTCTGCGCTGCCTAAAGTGTGCATGCAAAGGCCATTTAAAAGACATGGCCATAAAAATGAATTATAAAATATTATATAAACTGTATATATATATTATAAATTAAAAATATTGATTATCCCAGCTTTAATGCTGAACATGTACCTGATAAAAGTCTATGGAACAAGAATGCTGTGACTAAATAAAGTAAGTGTGCTCATTAATAATACTTTATGGTGTAAGTTAAAAGTTGCACATTTTTAATATGGCTTTTCACCACTCAGCAGGCCTATATGCAAGTAAAATGTTTTTGGTAAAAAAAAAATTTGAACTAGAGAAGTGAAGCCACAGAATTTCACCGCACTGTGGTATGCTGATGTTATAAATTAGTTACTGGTTTGTCTCTGCATTGAGGTTTTCCCTCTGCGCGACGCCAGTGAAGGAGTGCATTCTCACATGAATGCTTTGCACTGTGCGATGTGATTTATGCTCTGACACTGTGTATGTGGAGCAGAGTGAGAAGGAACGGCCAGTGCGAAAAATCAGCAGGAGAAAGTTATTGTGTTGCAAGATGCTGAGTCACGATGCAACATTACAAAACTCTGACTGGTTGAACACAGGTGTACAACCCCAACGACACGCTCAGCTGTGAGTGTGCGCTTACTGTACGTTTCCACCCTCACTGTGGTGAGTTTGGGGGATGGGAGGGTCGGGTGCTGGACCACACAGGTCACGCTGTCCTCGTCCTGCAGGTGGGTGGGGAAGCGAAGGACGCTGCTCAGGGAGGATGTGCCGTTTGAGTGAACAGTCTCACTCACGTTCACAGTAAAAGGGTAATCTGAGGGAGGAAGGCCGTCGACCAACCAGGTGATCTGAGGCATAGGCCTGCCACCGACGGCAGAGCATGACACCGACTGGTAGTGAAGGCCGTTTACGGTCTCTGCATTCACCAGGATCTGGATATCAGGCCGTGCTGCAAATGAATGAACAAGTAAACATGTCCTTAAATGAGTCAAAAGATGCATCATTAAACTCAGACTGATGGTGCAGTACTTTTAGATTTAGAAATGTTTATCTTAAATTGTAGCAACCTCATCAGGCTGGTTTATTCACATAGTGGTGAATGAATAAAAGAATAACATACATTAATGGGTTGGCTTACCTACAACAGTGAGGAATACGTTGTAAGAGTGATACACTTCCTCTGTATCAAACTCACAGATGTATTGTCCCTCTGCGTTCACACTGGACACGCTCATTTTAACTGTGAGGTTGGTGATAGAGTCTGGTTCTGAGAAGCCATCACGGCTAAATGGAAGGTCACGATCAAATCCTGCCAGTCGCTTGAAAGAGTTAAAATTAGATTTAAGTGGGCGTTTCCACTTGGCGCTGTGGACCACAGACTTGCCCAGATATCTGCACATCAGGTACACCTCCTCTCCCAGGACCGCTGTGATGTTGTGTGTGATCTCGGCCATCGGCTCTCCATCCGGACCTGAGACACAGGACAACACAATGTTCAAAAACAACGAGAGGTCATGAGTTCACCTGAACAGGCCTAAAATCGCAAGCACTAGCAGAGCAGAAGTGTCTTGAGGGGGTAAAATGTGACTGTTGTGATTGTGATAGATGTCCACGGTTGTGCCTAGGAAAGGGTTTTCTACTGTCATCCTACTGTCTTTCACTTGGTACGTGAAACTGTGATGGGTGACGCGGATTAACCGGGTCAGTGCTTATGAGGTTCTCAGATATTTTATTATGATTACAAGATGCCAATGACTATTCAATATAAGCAAGGATTCGACTCTACAGCCATGCTAGCGGAGCTTTGAGCTAAATGCTAATGTCAGCATGCTAACTCTCTCATATTGACAATGCTAACATGTTGATTTTTTAGCAGGTAAAGTACCATGTTCACCATCTTAGTTTAGCGTATTTGTAATATTAGCTAATTAGCACTAGTACAGCTGAACTGATTGCAGATTACTTTTGCAGATATTTGGCCTACGGATGATAATTTCACCCAGAATTCATCCATCCATTAGCTGTACCCATTTAAAAGCTTTAGTGCAAAGGCTTAGATTGAAATGTGCAATATATAGGAAAACATATATAAGAAGATTTCAAATATTGAATGAAAATATAAAGTTACGTAGGCTACCAATGAAAATTTTGACCTGATGGTGGCGCTAAATGAAACTTCAGGGCGTTTAACAAAAATATTTAGAATGAATCTTGATGGAAATGAATATATGTATTAATATATCTGAATTCAATTTTATGACAATCCGTCCTATATGTGTTCAGACATTTAAGTTGGAACCACAAATGTCAGCCTCAAGGTGGTGCTTCATGACAAGTTAGGGGATCACCAAAGTCACTGCAGTATATCCTCTGGGGAACATGAATGTCTGTACAAAATTTCATGGCAATAAATCTGATAGATGATAAGATATTTCAGTCTGGGTCAAAGTGGTGGACTGACCCATCTGATCTGTAAAGCCACGTCGCTACATGGCTAAAAAACATGGAGCTGCAAAACAGAGAATAATGTGAAAAGTATAAGTTAAAGATGGAGTAGCCCTCTCATACTCAAAGGGCTGAAGACAGGAATATGACTTTGTGCACACAATGACACTTGACAAATGTGGCCTTGTCCCCTTCAGCAGTGTATATTTAATAGAGGACTCCATTATGTTAATGAAATGAAATCAGTCCAAAAGTTACACCCTGATTCATTCCCAGACAACGACGATCTCTTCCCTCCACACTTGAGAAATCAGCCACGATAAGGAGAGGTTTCAGAGGAAGGGACCTTTAATAGAAGCTGACAGGTTTTAGCACTTGCAGAAAGGACAGTGTGCAGACTCCAATGCATACCAAGTCACTTTCATCCTGCTTCCTCTGCTGATTTTATAAAAGTGCACTTGAGGACACAGTTGAAGCCAAGAACTTCTATTCAGCTTTAGGTACATGATGAGTAAAACAATGACAGTTTGCTGCTGCTGCTTCATGGAAAACCGTTGCACATACAGCCAGCTGCTGCAGTCTAGACTAAACTGTTTGCATCAAACACGGTTGAAGCTGAAATGCTGTTGGTCTTCCTATACATCACAGCAAATGGAAACAATGTGGAGAGCCCCCAAAGCCTTGTAAGAGGAAAGGACAGAGAGGGAGAGAATAAATATGCTGTACAGGTTCAATTATGCTTTGTGGGTTTATAATTCATTTGCCCTTCCAGGTTATTGCCAAAATAAATGTCAGCCAAGCATGGAAAACGCACACCTTAAGGATACAAACTAAGTAATAACTGAGAAAAATAAATCAGGTATTCATGGACTGCATCATATTTTCTGAGCTCCTTTTTCTCACTACACAGCAGCCATTCACCCATGGCACACAGCAAGTCTTCGTCTGCAGACTGGGGATGTGGTAAACAAATAAGACTTTCGACTTTAAAAAATCAGAGCTTTCTTGCACGTTTAAACTTTCATCTCCAGCTGGAAGCCCCAGTGACTCTGCAGAATCAAAGACTTACTAATACTGAACCTAAAACCATACAGTAGGATCTGTAAATAAGTGTAGCCTGCAGAGGGTTTCCCCTTACACAAAGAAAAAACCCTAACCAGCCTCATATTTTAACTCTAAAAGGCTGTAAAAAAAACTATGTGGTTTTAGGTGCCACCACTGATCAATAATAATGAACTGACTGCCAGAGGGACAATACCAACATGCCATCAGAAATATATTGCAGAAATAGTTATTATTTAGTGCCTTCGAGATGCATCCAGCATGTGGCTTTATTGCCTGTGTGCATTTAAAATTGGACTAATCGGTTAGGGAAACCATAGCAGCACTGTTTAGTGTAAATGCCACAGGTTAAACAAGACCTCAAGGGCCAGTAATATAAACCCATAAACAGCTGACAGTCACAGACGGATTGTAACTCTGCAGACTTACCCAGAATTTCCAAGCAGTGAGCAACATTTAGGACAAGACCCAAAATCAACAGCCCTGAGCATCCCATGATGGTGTCATTGAGCAAAGTAGAGTTGGATCAACTGGCTGTATGTACGGCGTAAGGATATTTAAAGTGTGTGTGAATATGTGTTCTGTGGTTTATGGTTAGAGGAACACACCCTCCTCTACAGCTGACACTGACATGCCTTTGAGCGTGCATGTATGCTGTCACTCGTGCACCCACAGACTGGATGTGCGCACACACACGCACACATGTTAGCTACTCCCTTTTGCTTCCTGAAACAATAACTGGGCTTCTGTGTATCAGAGCCGCTGCAGACTGGCATGTCTCTCACAGTTTTCTGCTTTCTGAGTTTTCTCTGAGTCACCGTGCACCATGTGTCTGTTCAGTTACTCAGCCACCTCATATAGCAGTGTGCCGTCGGGAAGTGGTAAAGCCATGCATCATTCAGACCATCCCGTCCCAGCCGGGACACACGGAGACGGCCTGTCTGCGAAACACCTCGCTACTGCTCATGCCCTGCAGTTTGGGAATCACTCGGTATTGCTTTATGACTTAATGCTCCTCTAACTCACTTTGAGACTGTGTGTGTTCTTTGTTTTTTTGCATTCAGACTTTTTTTGCAGGGCACAATTTATCACCGAGCAAACAGAAACAAACGAGGGTGAGAAAGGTACAGCACAGCATCTCAGGCCGGTCTATGTGAGGCTTCCACCGTTTTGTTTCCTGTTAGAGTTGATCAACTTTTGTGTTGAGTCATCGAGACCACAGGAGGATGACAGTGAATGAAATGACCCGAAGACAATAAAAGAAATCGCTGCCAAACACGTAGTGATGCCGTGTGGTTTGCAACGGTTTTTTGAATCATCTGGTATGAAACTGGCAGCTGTAGTGAGACATTCTGTAGCCTGTGAACGTGGTTTTACAACAACTGTTTTGTCATCATATTTCTCTCTCTACTTCACTCACTCTCTCTCTCTCTCTGTCTCTCTCACACACACACACACACTACACACAAAAAGCCTAAAATGCCATTTCATCCACACATTTCCTGCAAAATGCTAAATGTAAAGCCTCAGTCATATCTTGCTTTGCATGATAAGAGTTCTAATCCATTAAATACACCTTCAGTTCATGAGTTAGACACGTGAATCTCTATGCAACATCACAGGAAGGAGCATAGGCAACATTCAGGGCCTTTTGTTTGCTCAGGATCAAATTCAGATGTTTAATCCCTTAAAAAGGTACTCATTTCACCTTAACCTGCATTTGGAAGCCCTTCAAAGGGTTTTAAGAAATTTGTAACCAAGTGTTAATCAAGCCCAAGTATCATATCTAGGTTTATTTTTAGGTTTCTATTGAGTTGTTTTGTTTTGTAAGACCGATTGAAAAGCAGATGAAAGCAAGCAAATTAAGATATTTTGTATCTTACAAATCATAGAGATCAGCTTCTGAACCCCACAGACAGATGAGAGAGGTTTTGTCGGCATGATATAAACAAGATTAAGGCTCTTATTACTTCCAGTCTTGCTCTCCAACTTGATTCTGGCTGGGGACGATCATATCTCCGGAAGGTAAAACACAGTTCAGTCTATTATTGAAATTACATGCAACATTTGATTTCGTGGGGCAAACACTTGACACAGAGTCGAGTCTATCTCTTAAAACCCAGTGTAATCACATCGACATGGAGCTGGTGGAAATTCCTCCAGCTAATTCAATTGCCTGAAGTGGTTACTCCCTGAAGGTAGGTGGAGGTGAAGTTTGGTGAAGGAGTCTGGAAAGCTTCAGTCTTTTCCGGGTGTGACCCTACTGTCTGCGAGCTAATGTATTTTACTGACAATGAGTTGTTAACATTTCACAGACAAGGTACTTATAGGTTTCACAGATGTACAACTGGCATCCTTTTCACCTTGCTGGCTTTCTCTTTATCGCTTTCTCTGCGGACACACGTGCGGAAGTTCAGCTGGAAAAAGCCGTGTTGGTGATCAGCCAGTAATAACGTGTGTCTGTGCAGTAAAGGGTTGTGTGGTAACTTACTTAACTCTGTGGAACCTTATCATCACTTTCTTCAGAGGAGGAAAGTCACTGATCATCTGCACCATCTCTTCCTGCTGTTATTCATTTACAGCTGAATTATCACCAAACCCTCCAGCCCTCCCACTCACACACACACACACACACACACACACACACGCACACACACACACACAAAGTTGCTTGAATAGATTCCACACTGACACAAAACCTGATTGATATGCGACTATCAATCTGAGTCACATACCAGTATTGGCCTGTGACACTGCTGGCATTCGTGTACATAGAGACATTTTAAAAAAATAATTAAAAAAATAGATGCATCAGTGCCATCAGCATGCACATTTCTCTGGGCTATATATCTTGAATTATAATCTAATTCCGCTCACATTTGGAAAAGACATGTGTGGTCTGCACCACAGGGAAAGGACAAAGAGTCTGGTTGGAACGGCCTCTTGTTTCACTCCCCCCTGGTCTGGAAAACACATAGGAATCAAGTAGAACCTTTTTTTTTTTTTCTTGGTGAAGCGGCTTTTGGCTTTTATGCTTTAAAAAGGTGTTGGAACAGCCTGCCCAATGAGACATCTTTAAATGTACACATAAAACTGACCTTTTGATCCTGGCTTTTGCTTAAAAAGTTTTACGCACTGTATTTTACCACTCGTCAGTAAAACCTTTATCTGCAAAGTAATTCATCGAAAATGTATTCATAATTAATTAAAATGGTACATTTTTATATTGATTTTATAATTGTATTTCTCTTATTTGACTTTTATCATCTACTGCCTAATAGTTGTTTTAGTGTGTCAGTCAGCTAATGTATATAAAAGGTGGTTCACAGAGGTTCGATCAATCGACTGATAACACTTTTCGTAGACAAACAAGTGCTGTGAAGTGCGCACGAGTGATGAGGCGCTTGCCGCAAAGAAGCTGCTGTACACCCGTAACCACAAAAATACAACCACCTTTAAATGCAGCATAACAGCCAACATTTCAGCAACGCCTTCATAAGTCTGCTATATTTGAAATAAATATATATGATGCATATAAGGACACACAACTTGAATTCATTCACAAAACATCCTGACCTTGTTTTTAAGAGCACATAATGGCCTCTGATGCATTTTACTAGCTCCTATAAAACATTATACATCCATAATGAATCATAATCATCTCATGAATGTTTATGTCTCGTTGTCTGACAACCTTCTGAAGTCCCATTGCTTTTAATGCTTTTCGGATGCATCGCTCGACAGTGTGACATTACCTGAAGAGGGAAATGGGAACTTCACACACACACACACACACACAGTGATAACCTGTGATTCTTGATGAATCATTGTTTTCTATAATGACTCACACTGAAATACTGATTCTTATAATTTCTTAACTGTCAATAAATGCCTGAAAGGTTATTAATCACATTCATGCTTGCACTTCTGGTAATGCAGAGCAGAATAGAAAGTTGTATGCAACTGCATGTGTGTTGAGTGAGTAAAAATGGAATAAAACCCAATTTTCACTGGAATTGAAAGCTTTTAAATGACATGAAAAACTCCTACTGCAATCTTCTCTGTACTTGTTTCTGTATGAGTCATAACTTCTGTGATCAATCGCTTCTTCTTCTTTGATGCCCCAGTGTGTTTTAACGGTTGAAGTGGCCAGGACGCTGAGTGCTTAATGGTTATGTAGTTGGTGGAAATTACTCAAGCAGTGATGCGCCAGTCTTGAAGATGATGCATCTGATGTCCAGGTCATGAGCCATTTATGTATTTCAATAGTTGAGGGCAGATTGCTGAGTGCTTAATGGTTATTTAGTTGATGGAAATTACTGAAACACACTCATGAAGAGTGGAGAAGCAAATCTGGTCGTTACAGTAAGTAGAAGATGGAGCTGGGAAGATGGTTTCTGATAAATGATAGTGCTTTGAAAAACGTTTCAGGGAAGTGTAGCTCTTTGTTTTCTCAGGCAAACATCAGAAGCGTTGGTGGATGGGAGGATTAGTCTCGTTACAGGGGTGAAAAAAAGCGAGCTGCTGGCAGAGCATCAAGTGAGAATGTAAGTGAAATGGACAGCAGATGGCTCTGGTTCGTGCACTGATTGTTCGGGACATGCTGAGCATGGCTGGCCTGTGCACCCCTCCAGACCTGGCATCCGTCCTGGCTTCCCCCACCACAGGACTCTTCCACCAGCAGGCTGTGGGTCTGTGCTAATTCAACCTGTACAACTCCCATCAGGGGAGGAAGTGAGTTACTGAAGCCCATCCAAGGAAATGGTGACTTTTATACCCAAAGAGAGTGCAAAATTAAGATTTTGTCATGATACCCAACTGATTAAGGGAGCAACATTTGAATTGTGTGTGCTCTACTCATCTTGTCTTGTACAGAAAACCACAAAGATGTGTTGTTGTTGTTGTTTCAGAACCAAAAAACCACACCTCAGCAATCACTTCCATCAGTGGTCGTGTGAAATGGTCGATCAGCGGTCGCTTTGCTCTGCAGGGCTTAACGACGACTTGCTTGCCAAAATCAAACACGTTTGCTAGACCTACGAAGTCTAAAAATGTTTGGTGAAACGGCTCCAAATTGACATGTTCAGTGCTAAAACATTGCATTAGTCATAACTGCACATGCATCCATAGTGGCCTCCTTGATCAACGCAACTTTCCATGGCACCTTCTATCTCAGGCTGTGAAGTGTTGTGTGAATGTGGATACAGGTTCAAGTTCTATTACACAGCTGATAGCAGAGAGATGACATGAAATGAAGAGAGAGTGAGAGAGAGAGTTGAATTGGCATGCAACAAAGGGCCCTGCCTGGACTCAAACTGGGGGTTGTTGACTGTTTAGCGGCTGGATTTTCAGGAGGAGGAGGTTTGAGAACGACGAGCACATACATAGATTAGAGACATTGTTCTTAATACAAATACTGCAGACCATGTGAAGCTGACAGCAGCCACACCTGATGGGGACTGGCAGCCTTATGTAGCCTGCCTGCTGG
Organism: Gadopsis marmoratus; assembly: GCA_036023855.1. Lineage (NCBI taxonomy): Eukaryota > Metazoa > Chordata > Actinopteri > Centrarchiformes > Percichthyidae > Gadopsis > Gadopsis marmoratus. Next base: position 20,240 of record JAVQJF010074627.1, read on the forward strand.
CATTGACCTCAACCCTGACCTCACCACAGGCACCTGTGACCGTAACCTTACATCAAAAACTACAAAAACACAACAAATACATTCAGTCTTTAAAATGTCATGTGGTTTCATTTCACTTCTTAAATTACTTTACACAGCACTTCACATGAAAGTACACTAAACACCCCTCCACTTATTACTACTTGGTATCGCCTGGAACCTTTAAAATGGTGTGGGGTCACCTGGGGACTCATTTAGCCCAAACAACCTGGAGAGGAGACGTAACAGCAGAGTGACGTGATCTGAACAAAAGCCTCGTCTTAATTACTGCACCAACTAGCCACATTTAAACATTAAGTCATTCAACGAAAACTTCATTCCATTTTGCAATTACCAAACAAGCCAAACTCAATGTGTGTGCGTGTGTGTGTGTGTGTGTGTGTGTGTTCCTTCACACAGCACTACAATGTCTACACAACACACCACATCATCAACACACATAAAAGCTCAGCAATCTCACTAAGATACATTTAGCCCCAAAAGTCTGTGCCATTATCTCCTTCACCATGTGAGTTGATAGAGTGCAAATAGATGTACTGTGTTCTACAATAAAGAGGAAGTAATGAAAAGGACTGTGATTGCACTCGGTCGCCCATTTGTTTTTTTAAATCTTTGCATCTTAAAGGATCCTCCAGGCCCATCGGCTGCTACTGCACGACCCCACATTGCATTCAATTACATTTTTTAGTTTTTCCATCCAACTCACTGTGATTTATGGAAAGATTGCTGTCATGAAAAATAAATAACTTATGGTATGCTTAGGGTTTGGCAACTAAAACACTTGTTTAAAGTTAGGGAAAGTGTGTGCTTATGGTTAATCAAAAGGCATTTGTTAATGGCAGGTCTGTGATGGGACACAAAGCGTCAGGTGTTCTACTCACCCATCCCACACATAAAGGAGGCACTACTTCCTGCGTTGACACTGGACATTAATCGTGAGGTGTGAAATCATAATATATGCGTATGACATACACTGGGTGTGATGTCTGCCACCGTGACGCATTTATGCTTTCACGCTGTCTGTTAAATGAAACCTTCATTTTCGGTTCTCGATTTATCTGCTGCAGATGTGGCTGTGACAAAGTTACACACGCTCTACTGTGGAAGATGAAATATTGCCTATTGCCGCTTGGAGATGCCTACTGCAGGAGGTAATAAATGAGTTAAAGATGTTCCTTTCGTTGACAGCAAGCTCTTAATTAAAGCAGTGTGGGATAATGAGAGTTCACCTCCTCTCAAGCATGCACTGCACTAAACTCAGCTGACACGACAGAAAATTCACATGCAACCTTAGACCTGGGGGACAAATTACTCTGGCACCGGCCAGGCAGGGACTGTGCAGGAAGGCGAGCAGCAAATCAATACAGTTTTATAGACCTGAATCATGCCTAAATGTTCCTTCTCAGCTCTGCTACTTTCATTCATCTTTCTGTCTTATGGCTGAGGAGAGACGACACTCACACACATTCAGACTGTTGTGATGGAGATGATTATGGTTTCCCTCCCCATTAGTTGATGTGAAGTCTCTGTTCTGACTGTTTGACCGCGTTTTATAGTCCCATCCACATTGCTCTGTGCAGGTTCAGGTTACAAATGTACAAGGCAAAAAGTGCCTGATGAAAAGTTTGTGCAACCGGACTGTGTTTTTGGATTCCAGCTAAACAAAACTCATGGCTGCCCTCTACGGGCACAGCTGATAATTGATAAGAAGAGAACACTGAAGAGAACACTGTTTCCCCTGTATTCTCTACCCTGCCAAAGACACGGTGAATTAACTGCTCTTATATAGCACCTTTTCAGCCTTAGTAGGAGAAAGAGATTTTGTTGTTTTTACATTATCCACCATGCATCTATTTTTTTTTTTTTGAGGGCAGCGTCACCTTGATTATCACCTCTCTCCAGAGTTCATATTGTTAGTGTCATTGACCAGATGAAATTAACCCTACATCAGTCAAGCCTGTTGTATGTATATTTAAAAGCGCTTGTTTATGACAATAAAATCTGCTCCTGAGGTGAGTTGCAGCCTATTAACCAGTGTGAGCACGCACACACACTCAAGCACAGAGGGAGGCCCTCGGAAATCCCTGTGGCGCCTCTTGTGTACGCAATGACCGCTCAGCCAGTGCATTCCTGCAGCACACTGTACTGTAGGTCTGCCCATGTGAACACAGCATCTAAAGGGGCAGTCCAACAGTTTCAGCCTCTAACAGGAGAAATATCAACAGACACGGCTTCATTTGAGACTTTTCAGCCAGGAGGTGTCTTCAGTGTCCCAGAGTGACCGCGCTCCCTCTGCCAGTAACACACAGCCTGACCTTCGTTTTACCTACACTGACTCAGCGTTTTCTGCTTAATGTTAAGTGATTATGCCGCTGGTGACGCCGGGTGGCTGTGAGAGGCATTTGTCAAGGAACATCTTAACCACGTTTTAAAAGCCTGAAAAGCCTGAGGCCACACATCCCAACTATGTGGACATACTAATCAGAGGTTAATGGGTGCCTTTAATGGGTAAACGTTAATGATGAGCAATGGGTTTTGCCCTATTGCGAAGCATAAGTCCCTTTTATAATGTATTTAGTAATGTATGCATAATTTTCATGCTGTAACATATTTTAATTAAAGCATTTTTGTCAGTTTTTGTTGTCAAAACTCAAATGTAAAGTAGATAGAGAGACCTTCCATCAACATACAGACTGAATTAAGAAAATTTTGCTGATAACTTAGTTTCATGGGGGGGAAAAAGCAACGTTAACAATCAAATAGACAAATAGTTTTAAAACTTTGATGTCCAGAAACATTAGATAGACTCACCTGAATTCTGTCTTGAATGGAAGAAAAATTAATTGAATATAGGTTCATGTTCTGAAATAAAATAAGTTGAAAAAATGTCACCAAACACAAGTTTGTCATGCCATCAGAAATAAGCAGGAGTATGATTAAAGCCACAAAAACCTTACATGGAATCGTGCTCCTCAGTTAAACACAGTATCCGATGTGGTCTAATACATTACACCTTCAGTTTACCTTACAAGACCCTCTGTTCTTGTCTAAAATTAGATTCGGTTCGTGTCAGGATGAAAGGGTCATTTAATTTGAGCTCCAAAACTCACATGCAGAGTGACTATGTGATACAGGAAGTAAGGTTAATGTATGAGGGTCGGGTTACAGTGACTCAGGCTGCAGTGTATGAAACGGATCTGAACTGAAGCCATCGATAGGTTTCACATTTTCTGTATTGTGTCTGTCACTGCTGCATACATTCAAATAGGAATTCAAGTTGTTTTATTTTTAGGGATGAAAAGTGATATGCATATACAGTTATACTGTATATATAAAGTGATATTATACTATTCATGCATAGCTTCTTCAAAATGAGGAAAATTAGGATTTTTTTTAGCCACACTAGCTGCATGGCTTTACAGTGGTCGGACGGTCCACCACTTTGGTCCAGACTGAATGAAATACAGTATATCTCAACAACTGTTGGAGGGTCTTCCATGAAATTTTGTGCAACCATTCATGGTCCCCAAATGATGGCTTTTGGTAGCGCCACCATGAGGTTGACATTTATGGTTTTTGAGTGAAATGTCTCAACAACTGCTGGATATACTGCTTTGAAATTTGACACAGCTACCCTCCCTTCCTTTCAGGGTGAATTGCAATAACCTTGGTGATGCCTCGGTTTTTCATCTGGCGCCATCACCAGGTCAAAGTTTGAATTTGTCCAGTAGTTTTTTTTAAAGTGAAAACGCTCTAAAACCTACTGTACACTACCAGTTTAGCACCAAACAGCAGACAGATACAGTTAGTAAAGAGACAGATCTTTTCCTCAGGAGCTGGTGGAGACCAAAAACAGAGCTAAAAGAGAGTTAATAGCGCTGGATGTGTAAATAAGTAGCCGTTTGCTAATAAGTGTGTCATAGCAACTTAAAAGGTGATAATGTGTGGTCACAACCTGTTTCTGCTGCCCCCAAGTGGCCAAACAAAATCAGTTGTTGTAGGTTTAAAGATCACATATTGCATTCATGTACACAGTGGCTTCTCCAAATGAGGAAAATGGTCCCCCACCTCAAAAGTAATAATTCCCTCTCAATCAAACTATCTTAACAATTACTATCCATTCGGCCCGATATTCATCTTTACAAAACAACATGTAAGACAGTAGAAGACAGTGCGGAAGCCACATGTTTGTTTTGAAAATTTGACCAAAACCAACTGTGAGATAATGTCTAAACCCAGAGACACACTTTCTGCACACAGCTGCAACTCCTTCGCCAACGTAAACACAGCCTGACCAGACTACATTGACCTCTGTTCCCGCTGGTGTCTTGGTGTCTTGTGTTTGGTTGGGATGCACTCTCTTATTATAACACTTAAGACTCTCTGCATCTCTACAATTACTGGCGCTGTCCTGGCAAATAGCTGTTTAATGGCAAATCAAATTTTGGAAGATAAAAAAGAGAAAAGAGCTCTAAACTTCTATTCTGAGATTTACATTCCACTTAATAATGTTGAGGGGGGGTTTGGACATTTTTGTGAGTAAAGTTGGTCTGACTGGAGCCAGACGCAGGGGCCAGACAGTTTTATTGCATTGTGGGATTACTAGCTGGCTGAAATGAAAGTGTATCGCCACGGCTACCAGACCCCTGATCCTCATGGCTGCTGGAGGGGCCAATGCATGACCTCTAAGGGTAACACAGCCCGGAGAGATCCTTAAACAAGAACAAACATGTACCTCAGCCAAAATAAGAATGCCCCGTGGCATTTGTTCTGATATCACCACAGGAGACATGCGGATATTCAGCTAATTAGAAAAGAGCCCTGACTGTGCAGAGTGATGATGTGAGGTTCAAATCAGGTGAGACTTTGTGTTTTTGCAATAAAACAGTTCTAATAATAAATTATAATAACAAATACAGAAAATCCCAAAATCACACATAGCACAGGGATTTTTAGGTCTTATTTATTAAACCTTTGTTTAACCAGGGCGTCTCTTGAGATACTTTCTCTATTTTACAAGAGAGACATGGCCAAAACGGCAGCATAGATAAGTTAACACACACATCCCTCACAATAAATTTACAACCTTACACAAAAAGAAAAATACAATAGGTATGAAAAAGAGAAGCTGGATTATTTACAGTAACATCACTCGTGAAACATTTTTTTTAATGTCATTTAAAAGTTATTAGGTGCCACTAACCTAAAACAGATAATTGAACAAGATTTTGTTTTCTTGCTGACAAAAGGAAAGCATTTCTTAGAATGATAATATAAACCAAAATTGAGTTTTAGCTTTTGTATGAAGACAAACTTATCTTACTTACATACCTTTTGTATTGAATGGGTGTGATTCCCAGAGAAGGTTATAGACCTTGTTTTTTAGGATTTAAGGTAAAATGATAAATTAATTCTGTTTGAAGTCTGTGATAGTTTGGTTTATAAAGGGGGCGACTATAGACGAGTGTATCATCTGTATAGAAATGAATAATTGCTGAATCTTCTGATCACACAGGTACTATGATAGAACCTTGTCGTACACCTTTTGTGAGCTTTACAACTTTGAACATAGTTGACAGCATCAAGACTTTTCTCTGAAAGATCATACCAATTTGGCGTGTTTATAATCACTAAATGTGATTCTGGTCATATTTTCCACTAAACTGTGAAGTGAAGCTGAAGCAGTAAAGGTACATTTGTAAGGCAAGTTGTATAACAGGTGGAAATAAAGGTCAAAGGTCAGCATGTACATCCTTATTCTCATTCACACCATGACACCTTCTAACTAATGGAACCCGAGCTACTCACCGCTTCTGGTTCTTTTCCAAGTGACCGACCCTTCCCTCCTTCATCGGAACAGCAAGCATTAACATGTGATTGGTCAGCGGGGAGTAGCCTGGGATCATTACTGCCAATAAACCCGAGTGTGCATGAAGCTTCAATCTGACAGGAGGGATAAAAGGTGGAAAAAAAGTGTAATTTGTTGGAAATCCATTTCATCCTGATATCAAATGGCGAACAAGATGAAGCCATAGCTGCTTTTATCTAACAATCCAGAAATGAAATGTAATTTAATCAACCATATTTTCCCTCCGACTGGCAGAGACAGTGTTCTGTTTTGTCTTCAGTTTTTCGGTCTTCTGTCTTTTTTCTGAAGCCGTGGGGGCAGCAGCCTCCAACTCCTGACTGCCGCAGCGTGAGCGCAGCGCTGGCCAGTGTTAAGTCTCAGTAATTAAGACTTCACGCTGTTCGACTTTAAAAGCTCCTAAATGGGCCTCCCGCAGCCACCCGACCCTCTTTGTTCAAAGTAATTTATTCGATTTGACATGAGCTGCGCTTCACCTCATCCTCGCCTCTTCCGCAACACACGCCTGTGTTGTGGTGGAACCATGGAGTTCCTCTCCTCCTTTTGTCTCTATTTGCCTTTGTCATCCCTGCTACTGTATATGATAGTGGCTGTGTTTAATTAAGTCAGAATTGCCTCTTTTTAAGTCAAGTGGTCAGTCAGGAAACTACTGTAAGAAGAGAAAACAAGTCCGAGACAAAGAGAGGAAACACTATGTAAATACGGTACTTCTTTCCTTCTGTACTTATGTTTGAAAATGATTGTTGTTTTTCTATTATACACTCAATGATTCTCAGTTAGTTAAGTTTGTTTTGGCTGTGTGATTAATTATAATAAATGAAAAGAGTAACATCTGCACATCTGACTCCAAAGCACAGATTTATTGAAATATATTGTCCGGTCAAAATTGTCGAATCCTACATATAAATAGGCTGAGGGCCGGGTTAACGCCCCGGTGCAAAAAATAAGCTGCAGGTCCCTATTGACCCACCATTAACATACAACATACACGCATAAACATACAAATTAACCAATAAGGCAATGCCATAGATAAACAACAGATACATTGAAATAGTCTTAAACCACATTTTAACTCAGGGTCCCTCTGAAACACGGGACCTTGAGATTATATAATAATGCAGGTGTCACCTAAACGTGCCTGTAATTTCTGTTGATATTGTGGTTTTCATGGTGCAGAAACTGCTACCAAACAAATAATCACTTTATCAAATTACCACAAACACCACAAGGTGAACCTGGAGCCTTCGGGCCCCGAGGGTCTGGGGCCCTGGTGCATTTGTTCTTTGCTCTTTGATGACATAATCATCCAACCCATCCAGGATGATCTAAAACAATTCACCTTCTGTACAGGTGTAATCAGAAGTACACCTCAGAGAAAAGGAGTGCAAAGACAATAATGCATCAAATACACCAAATAAATGAAAAATGTATCAACTAAATGAAAAATATGAAATACAGAAATGTACAACTACATTTAACAACATTACCTTAAAAATGCACACGAAGAGGTCTAAAATTATGATTCACATTCCCATAGTCCCGTTCATAACCTACATTTATTATGTAATTATAATTTACCAGATGACTATGACGAATACGTGTTGAGATTTTTGAATTCTAAATGCATTCATGCAGTGGTTTTTGTCATTTAAGGCATATACTTTTTTCCTTTCATGCAGCATTTAAGAGTAAATGAGAAAGGAAGCACATTAAAATGTCTTATCTCAGGGGTTAAATGACAAAAAAACAAAACAATTTAAGTGCAGTCTGTTTAAACAGAGAAGAAGAAATGTGTTTGTAAAGAAAAATAAGCCGCAATAAAGACATAATTAAAATATCAAAGACAAAATGGGCTAATGTGACAACAGAAGTCATGAAATTAACATGGTTGTACTCGTAATCATGTCGGCCTCTATCTGCTTTAGATATATGAATGCTCTGTCTGCCCCGGCGGTAAATCAGAGCTGTAAATCAGATATGTTAAGGCCGTGCTGATGTTGTTGTAACAAAAAAGCACATGTCCTGACTGTAAGCCCAAGGCCCTGGTGATACATCATCCAGCCGAACAGTTCAGTGTGACAGGCTCATCTGTCCCAGTCAGGAGAGGTCTCCCTGTTAGATAAAAGACTGAGGAGGAATACGAAGGTAGGAAAATAAAGGCGGCACACACAAATCAGAGCTAAACAGATGATAAAATATTAGAAACCCTAAACTGGCTGACTAGTTCAACAATAAGCTGAGTTTGCGAGGGGGGGCTTAATGTTAAGAGAGGTTTTAGGACCACTCATCTGCTCCAAGGACTTGGAACTAACAACAGCCGCCGGTGGTGGTCTGCTGTGACATAGAGGCAGGCAGCAGTCACATGACGGACGGCGTCGCGTGCACAGATGCACACAGTTGGTGGTAGCAGAGCGGCGAGTGGGCGGCTGGTCCGGCTGTCAGGCTGCATCCACGCGACCAGGTCCAGCTGTTCGCAGGAAGCACGCAGAGGGAGCGGAGGGCGTCTGGTCAGTCAGACTAGCTGCCGCTTCTTGGGCCTTGTAGTAGTCGCAGACTGACGGACACAAGCAGGTGAAGGTAAACAAGAGCTTTAACACTAAAAATAACAACAGCAGGCGCAGAGAACAGCCGACATGCAGACAGACGTCCCTGAGAGTGATAGATGGTGGAATTCTTATGTCAATTTGAAGTTTTTTGCAGCAGCGTGGCTCAGGGGATCGTTATGTCGGTGGGTCCACCGCTTTGGTCCAGACTGGAATATCTCAACAACTACTGGATGGATTGCCATGAAATATTGCGTAGACATCCATGGCCCCCAGGCGATTAATCCTAATAACTTTGATGATCCCCTGACTTCTCCTCTAGCGCCACCAGCAGGTCAAAAGTTCGGAATGAAAAATCTCAACATTTACTAAATGGATTGCCACAAAATCTACAGACACTCATGCTTCACTCAGGATGAATCCTATTGACTTTTGTTAGGGTCCCCTGACTTCACCTTTAGAGCCACCATTAGGCTGACATTCATAATTTGTCATTGAAATATCTTGAAACTATTGGATTGCCATGAAATTTGGTACACATCTTCATGGTTCCCAGAAGATGAATTGTAACAACTTTCATCTATCGACTTTTCCTCTAGAACCATCAGGACAAATTCTAAATTTGACACATTATAAGTAAATATCTGCACAACAGTGACATCAGCCTCAGTGCAGCCTGAGCTGTAGTTTGTGTTTAGTGCTATTTAGCAAATGTTAGCATGCTAACATGCTAAACTAAGATGGCGAACATGGTAAACATTAAACCTGCTTAGTTAGCGTCGTCAACCACAGCTGAAGACCTATATATGGTTCGTTTGCCACGGTCTGAATCAGTTGATGAGTTTGTAGTCCGCTAGTAAAACCAAAGAAGACGAAGAAAATAAATACAGGCAGAAGATGTTCTGATCTAAGTTCTTTACTAGTTCATATTTCTGTGAGGGGAACATTGCTGGTTCGTTCTCCAGCTAGCTGCTACTACTAGAAACAGAAACAGTTTGCAGGCTCCGCCACATCCCAGAATGTAAAGCACGCCTGGCTACAGGAGCCGTTTAGCTCAAACGTGCTCTACATTTCATGTGTTTAGCCATATTTGTACAAATCTATATTATACTTTAACACAATATTGATTATTATATTAGTTTCTGTATTCACGTTACCTGTGCGAACACATGTTTCGTCAAACACCTAATAGGCAACATTTTGTGTCTTTTCAGTTTCACTCTTTATTCATGTCTACATGCCCATAGGAGTCTTCATTGCACTCTGGTGTTGTTCGTATAGGGAGTTTGGCTGGCTATCTAAATCTGGTTAAAAAAACCATTAGGAGGACAGTATAGTTTCCTTTTATAAATCCTACGAACATTTCCCAGGGAACATTGCATTGTTTTGCAGGGATTAAAATTCACTGAAGATTATATCTGCTCCAGCACTGCAGAACAATGCAGGGAGATGTGGGGGTCTCCCTGTCACGGCCCAGTAAGATGGCTGCCCACCCATTCTGATCAGAGCCTGTTGCATGGCATGAGCCTAATTATAGGCTGCTCCATAAGAAAAACTCATATGTAAAACCATGTAACTGCCTGCCCCTTGCACTCCAACATGTGCATGTTTTTGTCTTTAACGGTGCCTGTTACAGCAGTGGGCGGAAGGAATGGTCAGGCTGCCAAAAGGAAGAATGATCATATGGATATTTTCTCACCGTCCACACTACCCAATCTGTATGTTTATACTTTATTTATTAGGCCCCAGAGGAAACCACTCTATCATCCAAGTTTAATTTCATATTGTGCAATAAGATATGCTGCTCTCAGTACTTTCCTTTAAAATGTCTCTGGAAAACTTTGAGTCAGCAGAGAGAAACGCAGGCTCACAGCGCTTCGGAGCAGCAAGCTTTTCCACAGCAGCAGATCTGATCTGTGAATGGCCATCAGTACAAGCGAGAGTAACAATGTGGCTCATCGATGAAAAGCTTCATTGTCTTTGCTCTCGGCCTCAGAGGAGTCGCTGCACAAAGGGGGTGGGGGTTTGTGACTGTGCCCAACCTCTCGTCTTTGATGGACGCATCCATATATACTGCAAACAAGTCAACTTTACTGCTTAAAGGTGATGCATGTAAAAGGATTTATAAATATGTCATTATTCAGATGAGAGCCAAAGCTCCGCTTTTTGCTTTTGTAACACTTTTTTATGAGACAAATGTGATAATTATTTGCTTTCTGCCTGGGATGGTAAAAGGAAAGCTACAGGAAGATCAACACTGCAGCACAAAGCGGACTGCTTCTTGCATATACAGTCATATTGGTGATATACTGCATCATTTAAATGCTCCATTGTACATTACAGTGAAAACCTATACTTGTGGCCTGTAAATCACAAAAGGCAGAGTGAAACAGTGGCAGTCCACAAACAGACAGACCAGATGCCACAGGCCTTTTCCAGCTTTACTCTACAAGGTTTTCTTTTACAATCCTTGAAAGAAGAATGGGAGGTTTTGCTCGCTTTGTTTTTGATTTGACTTTATTTGGCTATAAGTGAACTATGAAAGTTTGAAATGCTCCTTCATTTATTTGCTCATTTTGTTTTGGGTGACCTTTGTTTGGAAAAAATTAAATATAGCAAATGAAGTACTGAAAAACAAAGAAAGACAACATGAGACATGAGCTCTGCTTTATGCCATAATCTAAAAAATAAACATCTGTTTGACAGAACAATCTTAATGCAGCATCCTTTCAGTAGCTGTCTGATGGTATAGCACACAACGTTATGCGGATGAAGTTTGCCAGCTGTCATCATGAAAATGTAGATTATTTTCTGAGACTAAATCCTTTTATTTAGGCCACTTGGTGGCAGCATAAACACTGACATATTATCACCTTTTAAATTGATATGGCGAACCTGTTAGCAAAAAGTTGTCTATCTACACTTCTGATCAGATTTGGAGCAACATTATCATTCCTTCAGTGTTTTTCTTTCCACCTGATGAATCTAAGTCCAACATTCACTCTCTTTTAGCTCTGTTTTTTGGTCTCCACCAGTGATGAGGGAATTATCTGGGTCTTTAGCTGCTCAATGCGCCACTATGTTCACCAGCTAGTGGCTAAATTTGTCTGTCTGCTGTTTGGTGCCGGCAGGTAGTGTAAAGCTGATTTTGAAAGCTTTTTTTGCTGATGAGAGAGGTAAGACCAGACGGCAATGTCGTGGATCCTAAAACCAAAACAGTGAGCTAAAAGACATTGTAAAGGTTTTAATTGTTAACATGGATAACAGTAGAAAAGTTGAAATTTGTACAAGTGGGCAAACTCTATCTGCTGGAGAAGATTGTATGATACGACCGAGTGCTCAGCTACTACATGGACCTGCAGCTGCAGTGAGATTGTCATCAACAGACAATGCAGTTAACTTTCAATCTAAGAAAAATGTGAATAAAATAAAATTGAAAAATCTGCTTCTCACGATCATCTCCTATAAAGGGACAACACAGACTGATTTCGACTTAAACAGACCAGAGATTTAATTCCTTTTTTTCAGGAACAGGTGGCTGCTGCCCTGAAGCCTCAAACACTTCACACCGAGAAGAGGGCCAGCGGCACTGCAGGCCATGTGACAACATTTTTGTTGTAACTGCTCTGCACTCTCCCACCCTCTGCAGCATTTCATTATTTCCAAACCCGTGAGCTCAAACTATTTGTCTGTTCAGCTCGGTCAGCTCAGTGGCCTTTGATGCGAGCTCCCCGGTGCTGCGGCCGTGTTCATTAGCTAACAGTCGGTGTTTTTGGAGAGGCGGAGGAGGGTCGGGGGAAAACATACAAGCGGCCACCTCTCTTTTCTTCAGTGCGGATTAATAAATTGTGAAAGGCAACAAAGCAAAGCAACTGCTGACAAACTGGCAGGAAGAAGAAAAAGAAAAAGGCATTTTTACAAGAATAGTTTCTGAAGGTTAAAGTTTGATGTTGAAACCCATCTCGGCATTAACTTCTTTGGGTGGGGTCTTTAAGAATGTTTTAATAAAGGACCCGCTGCTGTTTTACGAGGTAACAAAACTAAACACATTTGCTGACGGATTCATTAAGTGTGAAAAAATGCCCCTTGCAGCCATCTGCCAAAAAACTAAAGACAGGAAAAAAGGAGAGGTAACCCAAGCCCACCAACACAGCGTTATTTACCCACACTGCCTGCACAAACATGCAGATGGTAGCAGTGATGGATTAGGCAGAGGTTATCCCAAGTCAGGCAACGCCATGATAATAGAGTGAGTGCTTTTGGGCCAGGGTGACGTGGACGCTGATGTGATGAAAGTGAAGTCCAAGGAGGGAGATTTCTGTCCAACATGCCACAGAGGATTACGTATCTGGTTTCTCCTCCTGCTCTTAATCTGGACCAGAAGGGGTCGATTGTCACTTTGCTAAACAACACCAAGTCATAGTGTTTGCGTCCCTTCCAAAGCCAGGTTAACTCTGGGGCTTAAACACAGGCACTTAGCGTGGGAGGGCTTGGATTAGGAGATGGCATTGTGAATTCCTTAGTAAATGTTTTGAGGGCATAACTCCAGTGTGATAAGTTCTCAATATTTAAGGAAGGTCATCTTACTCTCTGAGGACTGATGGGCAACAGGAAGGAGATCTGGGTGGTCACCAACCAGCGAGTCGATGCAGGTGTGACAAAACGCAGAAGCCTCACTCGCTTCAATCTGTGAACTGGTGATGAAGGGGGTGCGGAGTTGGGCAGGATGGAGAGTTGTGTGAATGGGTCAGTTAGTTACTATCACAGGTGTGGACAGTGGAAGAGGCTGATGAGAGACTGATGGCCACTGGCCTAAAAGACTGAAACACCTTTACTTTGTATGGGGGGAGAAAAGGCTCTATCCGTCTGTTCTGATTAATACTCTATAAATGTCACATAAATGCCAATCACAAGTGGTGACGTATTTAGTTTGCTTGTTCTGTCCGTGCCACAGCCCAAAATCCAAAGACATTCAAATTACAATGTTACAAGACAGACAAAAGCAGCAAATCATCATGTTTAAGAGGTTGGAGCCGCCAAATAAATGGCTTTTCATTTTGATAAGATAGGACTAGCTGGCTCAGCCCATGACATATTGTGAATGTTACTTTCTAAATGAAAGAATACAACTTAGAAAATCGATACCTTTGTTTGGTAAGAGAGTGTAACCAAAACCCTGTGGTGGAAGATGTAAAATTTCATTAAAATAATTGAATAAAAAAAAAAAGATAAAGCTGTATTGATTCAAAAATTCACATTAAATGCTGAAACAAAAACACACTATCTATTACACTACTGACACTATCAATAATCAAATAGCTGTTGATCAGCTGATGATATGAGCTTGAAGTTTCCTTCTTGGACTCGGAAAGAGTAGGTTTTTTCTGTGACGTTTCTTATTCATATTGTACTGTATCACAAAAAGTCCTCAACAGATCTGAAAAAGACTTAAAAGATTTAAACACCTACAAATTCATGACGACTGGGAAAACCCGCTGAAAAAGATTGTGGGACACAATCGAAAGCTCCAGAACAGCTATGGTACTACACGGACCTTGTGGTGAAACCGTTTTGTCAACAGCTGTTTCCAAGGTCGACATTAAATATTTTGCAATCATTGCAAATTTATATGATGCAGTAAGAGGAAAAGTGGTAAAAACGAAAGAGACATTAGCAACAGCAAAAAGGGACACGAAGACTCATCAACACTGACTGAAAGACAGTGAAGAAGATATTTTATTATCACTACAAACTACGACCTACAAAATAATAAGACTTCCGACAGGCTCAACCAAAACAAAACATCTGGACATTCATAGCTATATTCTTGCAGGGGTACTTAACTATTTAGTGAATTGATTTTGTAAATTGTCCTCCACTGTATCTATCTGTAAGGCTCTAGATAATTACGGGCAATCTATATTAACGCAGTAATCATGTAAAAATGCGGATGCACATTAAAGAACTTAGTAAAAGGAGAATAAAAAAAACTCCATCCTGAAAGCAAAATCCCAGGACACATTTAAGTGCAATAATGATGGACTTTTATTGCAGACAAAAGGAACAAAATCTACCACACTTTCATCTCCGATTCCTGCGCGATATCAATCATTCAAGGAACATACAAAATAATTGGTCAGAAACTCTGAAAAGCAGTGAAAACAGGATCGACCTCTATGTTGTCATGAGATAACAGAGGTCGGAAGCTCTTCCAACACTCTTAAGATAAACTAATACTCTGTGAAAATAACAGAGCTCACACAAAAAAATTTCAATAATAATAAAAAAAATTTCAAAACAAAAAAAGCCAGCATATTTACAGGACAATAATATTTTCTATGAATCTGGCTTGCCTGAATTCCCAGTGAAACTTCTATACAACTTTCTCAGTAACTAACTTGTTACATGTGTCCTTTCAACAGGCAAAACCTTTTGTCAGTTTCTGTGCATTGCTCAGCCCATCTAAGGCACCAACTATTCAGTAGGGAAGAAACCAGAACATATAAATCAAACAGAGCTTTTCCTACACTAACCTATTAGCATTATGTACATGTATACTACTAGTGATGAGAAATAATGAACGCCGTAGGTTGCGAATAACTTAATTTATATGCAACCAGTTGATGAGTGACCAAAGCTAAACTTTACAAAAACATTCATCACTGCAGCTCATTTTGCTTTTGCCAAACAGTCTTTAGGGATAAAGCAGATACAGAAAAAAAAAAAAAAAGGTTTGGTGCAGAGGCAGCAGTTTTCATGGAGTAAACTTAACAAATAGGAAACAAATTGACATCTATGAATCAGCCATATAAATAAATGCGTGCATGCAGACACGGCTGTGCTATGTGTCACTGAATTTGAGTTGCCAAGTGTGATTAGAAAAAAACTTAATTAAAAAGCTGAAGGTCTGAAGCGAGGACTGCTCTTCGACTGTGGGCCGCGGTGGCAGATGTGTGCGGCGGCGAGAGTGAGAGCGAGATTAAAGTAGTTTATTCTCAGACATCTAACCCTTCGACCAAAGAGCTGGCATGGGAAAGTGAGGGTTGAGAAGGGTTAAAAAAAATTGAAATAAATAAAAGAAAATGCGTACCCACAATCTATATAAGCCCAGTAAGAAACATGGAGGCCTCAAAACATGCCCAATGCCCCGTCCTGATCGGACTGCAATACACATATATGGTTCCTTCTTTTAGCAACGAACACCCTGATTGACTGAACTGGGAGCTTTTCCAAAAGGGTGTTTTTACCTTTCATGTGAGGCTTTGCAGAGACCACTTTGATCCGTGTATCATTCCTGAGGAAACAAATAAAAAAAAAAAGCTCTAAGTGGAAAAGTATATGATCAAATAGTGAGATGAGATCATTGATGATGTCAACCCTTTTGTTTCAACCTAATGTCACTGGGTTTGTTGTTTGTAGGGAAAAAACTACTTCCCTTGGGGAGCCATTACACAGACAGCTCTAACCTACGTGCTTCTTACACCAGTTTTTTCACTCATGGATTCAATTTCTTGTTTCCATGATTGTTGTATATCCACAGAGGCGCTGCATGAGGAGCCAAACCCCAACATTATAGCCGGTTCTGTGATCAGTAGTGATGTCAGTCGCTCACAAAGTTTCCAACTGTGCTGTGAGATATTATACTTCAATCACACTTCAAAACACATACGAACTAAAGCTAAGGGATCAGTTTAGTAGTGTCCCTCTTTCTGCGCTTTGACCTTTTATTTTGCTTATTTACAGTCCTGAATCACGGCCATGGAGTGGCGAGCAGGAGCGGTGAAACTGTCGGTGGTTTACGGAGCCACATAGCGTTAGATGACAGCTGTGAGTCACATCTGGTATTTGTAACACATTGCTTTGATCCCGTTTAAAATAAAAACTATAATGACCAATTGGCGTTAGTCGTGCAGACGGAAATCAGAGAATACTGAGGAGAGAGTGGAAAGGACAGTGATGCAGCCTGTTATCATGGCTAAGTGGAGAAGGCTGAAGCCTGGTTGGCTTCCTTTGGTGTTTACTGACAACTGTAATAACGTAGTTGTGCTTTTTCCATTTTTGATAATATTTATGGTCTGCATTTTTTCTGCAATAGCTATTTAATGTACTCACATTCAGTAATCTTCTCTGTAGCCTTCCTAAGCACAAGGGATTCATAGGAATCAATGCATGCATGTAATCCAGCACAATTTTATCTTATTGATACCGGCCTCAGTTTACGGTTTGCCTTCTTGTACAGTGTCTGAGCTGTATTAACCTGCATGAAATCAGATCACGTTTTCAATTATTATTGACCGACTTCTTTATTAAAACAACACGAGTTTATTTGGTTGCACCAGTTGCTCCTCTTGTAATTCTGCTGTTAGTAACCATGGGTGTCTCCGAATAAACCACGACCGAAACCTTACGGATAACACCTTTCAGAACAGATATATCTGTAAAATAATTACGCTGAACTGAAGCTAAAAGTAACTTCCACAGGGAGTGACCTCTTTTACTCTGTTGTCCTCTCATTGTCAGGTGACAGACTTGCCATTTCATGAATAATTTACAGAACATACTCAAAGTTTGCAAACGCCACTGAAGAAGGTTCACAAAGAGCAGTGGGCTTTTTTTTGTAATCTAGTAGTGTCCGTTAGTTCGCTTTTCTCTCCGTACAACGCCTGTGTAATTCTCCCTTTTAATCAAGTGACCGACTTTCCCTTTAACTTCATACATTTTGTTTAGTTTAGAAAAAAAAAAAATCATGCAATATAATTTGCTTTAAATACTGGTTGCAGGCAGCCATGATGGACAGTTCACCTGTATGAAAACGCTGTAAGCTATCGAGAGCATTTTCAGAATGCCACAGAAGTTGTGAGGTTTCATGGGCGCAGAGCTCAGTCAGTCAGGGATATAAATACTTCACTAACAAGGGTCTGAACACCTGACCTGTGACCTGTGTGAAAGACAAAGACAAACAAGCAGAATACAAAACCTCATTCACAACCGTTGAAACTTCACTGTATGCAACAGCCTCTTAAGCCTACACAGATAATATCACTGAGGCGGTCCAGCTTATTTGTAGCTCCTTGAAATGCTACAAAAGTGTAATACAATCCACATACACGTCCTTAAGGTTAAGTGGTTACAATCAAGGCAGAGCAGTATTGTTCAAAGAGCTCATTGTGAAACTGAGCTGAGAAATTTTATTCAGTCTTTAACTGAAATGACACAACCTTTAATGATATTTATATCTGTCACTTGTTAAATTATTCTCAGTCAGTTGTCCATTTTTTTTTTCTTTCCTCAAACATACCACTCCCTGCGTGAGATAACAGATCCGTCCATGTGGGACACATAGTCGCTGTCTGTACCATTGTCATAGCAGTCCTCCGGGACGTAGGGGGAGCCGTTGTTCACTATGGTGCTGTGCACAGGAGGCCCGCAGGGGTGCATGTTTTGGGTGTTGTAGTGATCTGGGTAGTAGTTTCCCTCCTTGAGGCCCCTGTGGGCATCACCCCTGTCAGACCAGTCATCCCTATCCTTGTGTTCAGGGGTGTAGTCGGGGTAAATTATGTCTCCACCCAGTTTGGGTTTCAGCTCCTGGCTGCCTTTGCTCATCTTGTCCCCGTAGACCTCCTGCAGCTCATGCGGCTGCAGCATGTCCAGCTGAGACTCCTTCTGCATGTCAGAGGGTCCCAGGTACTGTTTGGTGTAGTAGTCTCCTCTGAAGGTCCTGCGCTGTCGCATGAAGCAGGCCCCGCCAAGAGTCAGCAGGAGGATCAGGAACAAAACTCCACCTACAACCCCGCCAACGATGGTACCCAGGCTGCTGTCAGGTAGGGAGGCCAGGGTCGGGGAGGCGAACAGGGCTTTCTGCTGGTCTGCAGCAGTGACCGTTCCAGAGGTGTAGTGAAGGAGGGACGCAGTGGTGCTGGGGGCAGCCGTGGTGGGGGGAGGATCTGCAGAGTGAACATGCGATGAAAAGATTTAAACAAGAGAGGAAGGGCAACAGATGGTGTGAGGAGTCATAAAAATAAAGGGGAGGAAGAGCGCACTTTATGTTCTGTAACGACTGGCCAAGCAAGTGTGAGTGGTTTTTGGATTCATTTACAACAACACTGTGCAGTGGCGGAGCAGAGGCATGCCTCTCCCGACACTAAAGAATCTGTTGAAAGCTGCGCCGTAGAGCAAAAAGGGGAGAAATGAGGGGCAGAAAGAAGTTAAGTGCTAAATGTCGTGTGTGTGTGCATGAGAGAAAGACAAGAGAGGGATAGGAGGACAGAGGGCAGGCACTCATGAGCATCTGAGTGAGTGCGATTGGCTCTCCACCCTTTCTTTCTAAACCCTGCCGTGGGGAAGTTGAGAAGATGAAACACTGTGTGATCGATGTGAGGTTCCTGCATCTGATTTGTCCTCTGGTGGCTGGTGTTTATGATAGCAGCCAGAGTCAGAGAGAAAAAGGGCTGCGTGGAGCTCAAGGTCAGGATAAGTGTCTCCATTTTGACCTCCAGCCTCTGGGGCTAAGAGCAGCCCGATACCACAAGTCGATCCCAGCACAGGCACATCAAAGGCCTGACTACAAAGCAATATGACTCGCACTAATAGAGGTCTGCATCTCCAGGAGGTTTTTAGGTACCAGTTATCAAAACCGGATTCCCCGTAGAGCTATAATGATTTCCACAATTTGTGTAACTTAGTAAGAATCTAATTACCTGCAGTTATACATTGTGTGTGAGCCTGAACAATTAGGGGTAAAGTAAAAGCATGAGAGAGGATAATGGAGACAGTTCACGGGTCAGTGAACTTATATCCCATCTCCGTCAGTCAACATCAATCCCACCCTGCAGCGTGACATTTTAACCTCATGTAGGTTATGAGCATCTGCAACCATGTAGTTGATCACCTGAGAGATGAGCAGCCAAAAACCACGAGGCTGCACAGACTACTGGGAATGTGAAACAGCAACACCAAGCAGCCGCGGAGGGGGAGGGAATGTAGCTGAGCTCAACCTGGCTATCTCCACAGGGGAGGGAAGTGAGAGGCCGCATGCCCAAGTCTTAATATTTGAAAAGAGAAGCAGGATAATTGCTCAGCGCAAGTCCGTCCTGGACAGGATGTCAGCTGGGCTTTCGTTTGGAGCAGGACTCCAAACCAAGCCTGTACACAGATGGAGCCTGACAGCCTTTTTTGGGACATTTCCAGCTCTTCCCTCTCGACAGTGAGAAACTAAAAGGATTGTGTGTGTGTGTGTGTCCAAAAGAAGCAGTTGCTTTGTTTGGAAAAGGATTAAAAGGAGCAGAGAAGAAATGGAAATAAAAAGAGATGCAGGGTTCTCAGGATCCACACCCTGACTTTACAATAATGAACTCAAGTACTAAGCCATAGACAGACAGACAGACAGAGGAAGCAGATGGGAGTTCTTTGGTATTCTGTGAGTTTTCTGACCAGGATTTATGTCAAAGAATCAACGGCATTTAACTAATCCAAATGCAGGGAAACCCCTTTCGATGATTTAGGGAAGTCTCATCTCTGGCTGTTAGTTTTAATCAATGAAGCGTTTAACTAAACTTGACCACATTTCACACAGAACAGCTGTAAGTGTACAATATACTGTTGAATAACATATTCTATGGAGTGCACACACATACTTCTGTGTATTACAAATCTGTGAACACAACGCATTATGTCCCGCTGTGAAACCTGACCTTAAAGAAAATAAAGAAAAAGGTTACATGGGTGCATGCTTTGTTGAACCAGCAGGGATAAACACCATCTTCCTTATCTGAGAAATCTAATGTTGCCAAAACCACAACAGTGGAAATGTTTGGTACTGATACGCTTTATCTGCACTCCGTGCTCCTCTGTTGCCAAGAATGTGTGAAAGTGGATCTGGGCTGGGACATGTATACGAAGGCTGAGCTCTGCTAGAAGTGTTGAACTGAGGGCCGGTCGTACCGAGAGGGTAACCTTACATCAGAGAGGCACGATGAATGTCAAATGGCGCAGATTGCTCTTTCAACCTCAGGTGTTAAAAGGTAATTTATTTAAGTAAGTGAGTGGTTAAAAACACAATCAATAGCATTTAAAGAAACTGAGTGGAAAAAGTCAAAACGCACCTTGTACCCAGAGGTTTACATCTTGACTGTGGAGACCAATGTCGTTCATCACTTCACAGCGGTATACTCCAGAGTCATTGTGCTTCAACGGGCGAGTGAAAGCAAAGCTATTATTTGAGATCTCAACACCCTCAGGCATCAATCCATCCAACCTGTGCAAAAATCAAACATTACATAAATCTCAGTGTGGAAAAGACTCAAAGTTCATACATTATGTTGTTACTGTACATTTCAGAGACATCATTCTCAAAATATAATTGATGCCTTGCAGTGACGTCGCTGTTCTGCCGGTTGTGTGGACTCGTAGGCCTGTTGCAACTATTATATTATCGCAAGACATAATTTAAGATGAGTGCACTTGCATCAGTCGAGGGGAAGTGCTTTCTACATGAACACAAGGTTTCAACGTCAGGGCAAAAAAGAAAGAAAAAGAAAATAAAGAGCTTGGCTGTCTAGACTTTACTGGTACTGTCTACTCAAATGAGACCATATTTCTCGTTTTCAAAGGAAGATGATGACAAAGAGCTGCCAATAGACCACTGTTGTTCTGAACCATTTGGAATCTTTTATTTTTAGCAGGGAGTCTTCCCGACGGGTGCAGCAGTGCATTCGACAGCTCCAGTGTCCGGGCTCAAATGTTATGCTAGAGGTAATTTATAGACAGGAGCTTCTTCGCTTCGCTGCTTCACGTGAGTTTATTTAAACCCATTTTAGATCCATGCAACTGAACCAAACAGCGGCTGATCTGTCATGTAGTTCTTGCTGGAGCATTAGCTAACCGACAACCATGTTCCTTTTGCCTGTTTTCCCCTAAACTGTTGATCAACAAAACAAAAACAGGTATACAAAACATAGCACTCATTTAAGCAACATTCACTGTTAAAATGTGTTCCTGCAGCCAACAAAGTTCAATTTAGCCACCTTTCATTATACCCCAGGTAACGGAGTGAGATTTTGCATGAACAACCGAAGAACTATTAAAAAGAACAACTAGTGGAGTGTACGCCTGGCTTCCGTTATTTACCTTCTATAGTGGCTTCTTGCAGTGTTCCAGATCATATTATGTCATTTGACATTATCTGCTGACAACCTGAAGACAAATATCAAACCTTTTTCCAGTTGTCAAGGACCGTCTGAATGCACCTTTTCACGACTGACTGCACCAACAGTACCGAGGACTGCAGAGGAGAGAACAGTTGTGCCCCCTGAATTTAGGACGGGTAAGGCTGCCACACTTGCAAGAAACTTTTGACAGACCACGTCAGCCTGTTTTAACATATTCTGTCTTAAAAAGGAGGACAATAACACTAAGCAGCACCTGAGACCCTACAGAAATTGCAGCCCCCTGAATTAGGCTGTGGCACTGCAAATTTAGATGCGTGTGGCTAAAGTGCCAGGGGCCGTTCTGAATAAATTGTAAACTGAGTTGATCAAATAGTGCAGTTTCATTGCATAACCATTTGGTGAAAGAGTGAAGAGTACCAGGTTTAGACTTTTAATGTACCTAAATCTTGACAAACCGTAACATGTTATAATTGAAACAATAAAAAAAAAACACCTAAAGTAGCTGCCATGCTTCGTAAGCTCAACTGCTTGTTGAACAGTTTTGGAATTCCTGCTGCACCTATCCTCACCTACAGGGTGATCTTCTCAAAAATCAGCGAGATTTGATCTGAGTGAGTGGGCTTTTGGGGATACTGACCTGATCCATGTGAAGTGACGGGCCGGTGGGTTGGCTTTGGCACCACAGGTGAACTTCACATTCTCTTGACCCACATGCCAATTTTTGTCAATTCCTATTATCGACACCACTGGCAAAACTGTAAAACAAAATAAAACAAAAGGTTATGCTGTTAAAAAAAAAAAAAGTCCTACAACTGAAAGGTTGGTTGTGTTGCCCAAAATGTGGTTTATTTTATTTTGATTTTGACGGGTAAAACACTAGGACTCAATAATCCGTCATTGTGATCATAACAGCCCGATGACAAATGAGCTTTTCCAGAAGAAACAAAGCGTGCATTATAAGCACAGTAGCGAGCGAAGACAAAAACAAAGGCTGTGCAGGACTGTAGAATGGTACAGGAACTGCTGGTGAACGAGTGCCAAGAGAACAAACAAATGACCCTGGGTTGGTGGAAAGTTAGAAAATGACAGACTCAGACAGTATGTACTGTAGTACTGCAGCTAATAATAAACTCCACTGCCTCACCATGACAAAGAAAGAAACAAAAGGAAAGCAGGAGGATGCCTAGCACATGCCACTGTAATAATACACGGCAAACACAGACTTGGATATCCAATTTTTCAGTTTGATTTCTCCGGAGGACAAATGAGGAACTCATTACAGCACACAGGAAGATGGCTGGGCTCATCGTGTCCACTGACCCTTTTCACGCAGCTCAACGTTGAAATTGTGCTTCTTTTGCACTTTAAATCCCTTGCCTCAGCCTTTGACATGATTTATTGAGCTGGGAAGCCTCTTTCTTCCTGTATTAACCTTGGTTTTTCTGCGTTTCCATCCGCCGCCCCCAGCAGCCCCCTGCTACTTGTGTTGCTGCTGGGGCCTGATCAATATTTCATAAAATACCTTCATTAGCCTGCACTCACACAGTCCAAACACAGACTAACCCGTAGTGCTGCTCGCCAAGGAAGTATGCATCAATGATTATAACATTAAGATGACTCTTAAATGGCCCCTTTATGGGTGAAGAAGGGAAGGTAGGGAGCAGGCTATTCATAAATTAAGCTATCAGCAGGGGTTAATAGCTATAAGATATGCTCTACCTGTTAGGGCTCCACAATTACATCTTTAATAATCACTACTTTGCTACATATAATGATCATAACTATTCAACTTGATCATTTCAGGAACACAATCATTTTGCTCTGTTTTTGACTAACAGTTAAGTGTTTGATGATAAATAAAATTTCAATAAACTCCATAACCTTACACGACTAATTGAATGACATGATCAGAAGCAGTTTGGTGCAGTTGTAAAATGGTGATAGGATGATGCCAAAAAACCATTCAGACTCAAAATTTGGTTTCATCTGTGTCTCTTTGAGCATTTGGAAGTGGAAGTGGAAGCAAAGGCTGCAAATATTCTATATTTTTGTTATTGTAGTCTTCCGCAAACATTTCTGAAACGGGAGTAAGTAGTGCTTTTGCTGAGGACCGGGATTACTTACAACAGCAGAAAGGCATATGTGGGATTGACTCAAAGTAAACTACAGTGCCCATGTTCATCTTCACCCAGTGCAATGTGTTGTTCGGGGAATCAGTGCGAAAAACACATTCACATCATTCTTGTCCAAAAAACTGTAATTTCAGCCTCCAAAGGACTCGCAGCATTGTTAAGAGCTCCTTTTATTATTTTATTACATTTGGGAAAAGTACATTTCTTTTAGAGAAACAACTTCCTCTGTGCTGCCAATTTGGGCTCGAAATGTTACTTTTCCTAATGTACTACAGTTGAAATTTCAACGGGAGTATTAACAGTGGCGCCAGTCAGTAGTTTTTGGGCAACAATGGATGTCTATGGCACATCAATGAAGTAAACTATATCAGCCTTTGGCTACACAGGCAATACTTATTACAGGCAGCAGAATCAATTCAATGGTGGCTTTGGTCTTTCCGTGAGATTCATTAAGCTAAAAATATGGAACGCTGGAACACATAAAAATATGGAACACTTACCCTGTCAGATGTAAGAGAACTTTGCACTTACACTGAACATTTAGTACGAAGGGTATGCGGAACTCTGTTTGCAGGGTCGGGTGGCGCACCACACAGGTGAGCGTCTTCCCCTGGGCGTAGCTCTTTGGTTGCCACATGTAGCGCACCTGTGTGGTGCTGGTGCCATTGGGCTCATCCTGACTTTGCTTCTCACTTCGCCCGTACAACTCCGTCTCCCAGAAAACCTCAGCAGCGGGACGGCCACGTTCTGCTATGCAGGTGGCCACCAGTGACTCGTTCCCACCGTTCAGCAGAGCGGTGGGGCCAGCAGACACGTAGACCTTTGGCTCCACTGTGTTAATAGGGGGAGGAGGGGAAATGACAGAATGGAGAAAAGATTACAAAATTAATATTGATCTTTTTGTATATGCATATGAATAAATAATGTCCATCATACAGTATATGGACAGAAGGAAGTGACCTTAGTATACTTAACTGCCAAAGAGAGAAGATTGACTTCTTCCATTTCACATATATGCATTAAAAATTGATGAACCATGCTGTTCAATCATATGGAGGCATTTCAGTGGAGACGTGGCTGTCTTTATTGTTGTGTGTCAAACATATGGTGCGTTTGTGGAAGGGCAATCTATTGGTCCCACTGCACGGTTCTAGCAAAGCATATCACTGCATAAAGTATGCATATGACTTTGAGGAAAAACCCTTAGTATTGCAGAATCAGTGACTACTGACAGTCAACACCGTGGTGTGTTTGTATTTGACTCTGTTGTACTGGAAGATGAGGAGCTAAGTTACTGTACATCTCTCAGCGCTGCAGAGCTGGGGTAATATTATACCGGCTTCCGGAGAATAACTGGACATTTAGACGTAACACGGATTTTCTCAACGGCGAGGCAAAACAGATCCATGAAAGATGGACGTGACCAGAATAACGCAACCTCTCTACCTGTTGTGCAATGCAGTAAACAGTTTATCTTATGCTGCAATGACCTAAAATAACCATATGGGGCCCTGGTTAAGAATCACAAATGGTCAGAAATGACATTTGGGAAAGTTCAGAGAGACAAAAGAGGGAAATGGACAGTTGAATTACAAAAGATAGTCTGCTGAGGGAAGGGAGGACACAATGGAGCGGTAGTGAAGTAAACTGGCTACACAAGGTGATGCTTACATATACCATCAGACTCATCAGATACTAGAATTTCCCTCTTTCAAACCTCCTTCTTTGGTTTGCAGTGCACCACCTCCTCCAGCTCTGTCCCTCTTAAAACAACACTAACAGCTGTTCCACTTACTGCAGTGGCGACAGTTTTAAAGGCGGCACACACCAGCCTAATCCACAAGGCAAGGCCATCACCTTTAAGACATCTGCCAACCGTCTCCTCCCCAGTTGAGCAGGAGGTCCATCAACAAATTCAAATAACTCTCTGCACCCCTTTTTCCAAAAATAACCTGGCGTCTCCTGTAACCAGTGCATGGGCGGGGACACTGTTCTCAGTCATCCACCTCACATTCTTCACTCACTTCTCTCTGCCCCTCCGACTATAAACAGTAGCAGCTCTATGTTAGGAGGCGAGCTGGCTGAAGCTTCAGCATAACTAAATCAGAGAGACGTGTTAATTTGGAGTTGCTGTCAGGAAGGGAGGGGAATGCTTTGGATGAGTGGAAATGCTTTAGGGGAAAGGGTAACGATTTCCCTTCAGCAAACTGGCTGCATTGGCCCTTTTCCGCCCGCATACACACTGGTCCACACATGAACAGTGACGTCAGAGTGGGAACCCCTAGAAAGAGGGGATTTAACAGGAAGTTCACTGGTAATGCATCACTTCTGAACATTTTTACAGCAAGATTTAACATCAAAACCTACAAATTGGCATTTTTACTATTCTAAGCAGTCACTTTGGTATGACGATCTATAGCAGTTCTGAAATCAACAGCCATGGCTTTGGCTTTAGATTTTGGAAGCTGCGATGCAAAGGTTGGAACTTTGACCACATTTCATTTTTATCCAACACCAAAACATGTTTGTGAAATAAAACAACCATAATTGTGTGTGAATTTTATTTTATTTCATTTAATCAATGTATATTTTATTGTTTTTTAAATTTGATTGTATTTTATCTTCTTGTGAAAAAGTTTGTAACAGTGTTAAGAAAAATGCTATATAAAGTTTATTATCATTGTGCAAATGAAGCCACGCATGGCAGCCAGGTAAGATCAATGAAATGATCTGAAAGTGAGCTGTTAGCTAAGGCTGGCCACGTCAGCTCATTGTTTACGGAACAAAAAGGTACAGGACATACTCTACAGCAACATGCAAGCAAAATATAGCTTTATGACACATACTTTATAGACACTTCAGGGAAATCAAGAATTATCTGATTAGACTGAAAGGAGAAATGAAACATTTTTCATCTCCCCAGAAAATCTATGGTATTCTTCAGATGAGGAAGCAACTTTTACCATCTCTCTGGGGGTTCACGTGGGGCTGATTTTTAAATTGTATGATTCAGCTAAAAAAAAGAGCTGCACTATTGGCCACATAAACAAACAGACAACTTTAAACAAAAAATAATGCAGTTCTTGGTTTGAGGATAAAACTCAAAATGCTTGGAGCTTACAAAGTTTAAAAATGATCTGCAGCAGTGCTGCTTATCACTAAAATCTGACATGTTTTGTTTTTAAGAAAGTAAATTGCCATTCATTAGATTTCCCACTGACCTGTCAGCACTTTCAAACAAAGGGTCATTCTAATTCATTCACTTTATGGGTCATATTTTCCCCCTCTGGTTCCTTCCTATTGCTTACTGGTGGCAACATTTGGCTCAGTTCCTGCTGAACTGTTCCGTAAATGCTTGCAACTTCTCACAGAAAATGCCAAGACAGTAGGATAAAGAGAAAGCGACAAAGCGCAAAGACAAAACAAACACTGTGTGTTGAGTGTCTCGTGATACTGATGAAGTACAAGACAAGGTTTGTAGCAATAGTGTGAATTTTTAAATCAAGTCAATGCCCTCTGCACCAGTTAATCATTATGTTGTGTGTCGTGACTTAGTCCCATTACTCCTAGATTCGAGTCTGATCATGAACTTCAGTTAATTAGTGTGAATGATGGAAGCATTCACAACATTATGTTCTTCTACAAAGAAATTCTTTATTTTTAATATTCTGCCGTGTTTTTTGACACTCGACTAGTTCCACATTTTTCAACGTAGAAACTTCAAACATCAAAATGTTCAGCTCAATTAGGATATGCAGGTGCTTTTTTCTCATTCATAACATTCATATTTTAACCCTAAACCTAACCCATCAAGGTTTCCGAGGATTATTTCTCCATTGAAATGCATTGGAGAATGTTCAAAATTGACAATTCTTCAAGGTTTTTCAACCTCTTCCCAGACCTTCATACATGCATGTAGAAACGCCATTCCAACTTTTAAATGTTCACAGACTATTATTGGACTATCTTCCATTAATTCAACTTTTTACGCCGTCGCAATTTAAGTTTCATGACATTTTCAGATGCGGCTAGATGGGGGAGACCCAACTGTCAAGACATTCACACCAGAACATAGGAAAATGTGTGCGGTTTCATAAAATGTAACAATGGAAGATATTGGTCTTGCACATTTGGCTCTGTGAGCTTCCAAGTGAAGGCATCGCATCTAGTCATTCATACTTTCAGTTAGAAACTCCATCCAAACCATAACACATTCCATATCTTTACATTATGGCTTTTATTCAACTTTTAAAACCCATTCATACTTTACATCCTTCATGCTGTTCCCACTACTCAACGCATTCATATTCTGTTAACTGCCTCTTCAAATTACTAATTTTTCAGTATTATTCAACATTTATAAACCGCTGTCCAGTTTAGCGCAAGCCTTTCTACAAATATTAAAATATTCCACATCATTCATACATGTTACTAATACATTTTCAGTATTAGTAACATTCAAAGCCAGCAACCTAGTTTAGCATCAGCCTTTTAACATACAACATTCACACCACAATTTCTACAGAAATTGCCTTTTCTAGTATGAAAGTGCCCTCTCATAACCCTCAACAGTGTAAAGCCTTGGGAACTTGAATCTGCTAAATTTAGGCCTTGTAATTGTGATGTGCAAAAAAAAAAATCTAAGATGAATACCCTATGGGAAAACCTAATTCCCACATGACATGTATCCAATTGCGAAGAATGTATATTTCCTCCATAATTACACCCCAATTACATCTGAATTGTAAAGTAGGCCTAAGTATGTATTTGTAATATGGGTGTGCATTTATGTGTTTGTGTGAGCCCAAAAAACCACATGCCAGAGAAGCTGCTCAGAGAGGAGACCAAGGTGTAGTTGAACTCTGTGAGGTCCCAGACACTATGGCTATCCCAGCAGCACTTAATGTACCACTCATTAGCCATCAGAGTCTCCTTCAGTCTCCAGTGGGAGACAAGAAACTACTGCCTACAGTGCTATCTACTCTCAGCTCTGCCTGAGTGCCATCCAACTGCCCAGTTAGGGCTTGAAACACACGCTGAGCACAAAGAAAGTTCACTGTGAATGCTCCTCAGACAGGGGGTTATGTGTCCATACAGTGTGGAATATGTATGTACCCTCCAACAGCCCTATACTGTGTACGCAATCATTTGGGAAAACAAGAAAAGATGGTACTGAGAATCCCCATTACAAATGTTACATTGTATTTTGGTATCTACTATACACTGTGGTTTATTTGTTGGGCTTATCAATGAAACACAAACAGCCTCAACATAAAGATGTTATATAAGCAATAATAGAAGAAATCACTAAAAAAGATAATTATGGTTAAGCTAAATGTGGAGATAGCCAACGGTACTGTAACCTTTTATCATGTTTTTTTACACTGCAGATTGCCAAGTGTGTCATCTGCTTCTTCGATGCCCGTGAGAGCTTTACAAATGCCAATTACTCAGCCTGAGGCATGATTTCATAATTAGTGACCAATGGTAAAGAGGGCAGAAACTAACAACAATCCTCACTGTCAGGAGGTAAATAGCTGCACATTGTAGTTTCAAGACCAGTGTTACGTTTGAAACTTTTCATGCAGCTTGGTTAAATGCAACTCGATGTCATGAGAGTCACTCTGTAACACACCCTGCTATTAACTTGTTGTTGCATGCAACTAGTTGCATCAAGTTGGGACTGTTTGAAATGTGTTGTGCCTCGTTCAAATGGTTGCTACATGAGGCGAGAGCACTTTATGTGGAGTATGTAAGTTGCCTTATGGAGGACCTTATGGAGACTCAGTGAAATTAATTTAAACTTGACGTAGCAGTTTTTCCACAGTGAGTGACACTGGGGTGAGTGAGGTGAGTGGGACCACACCACAGCAGCTTCTGAACAGCTGCAGATTCCTATAGGGATTTAACTTTAAATGCACCATGCCCAGGTAGTAGTTTAAAATGCTAGGTAGCTTCAGGGGGTGGCTTATTCCTCCAGGGCAAACACCTAGTGGTCACCTAAGCTTTGCTTAACCACAACCAACAATGTCCTGCTTTGAAAAGTGAGATTACAAAAAGAGCATGAAGAAGCACTCAGTACAATGAAAAAGGAAGTGACAGAGCTCTACTTTACCTAATACGTTAACATAGGTTGATGCTTGTACATTGCCCAGAGGAAATGTTGACACTTTGCAGATGTAGACCCCGATATCTGCAAAGCCAGCTCCTTCAATGGTGATGGTAGCATCTTGTATAGAAGGGGAAACAAACGAGATGCGCTTGGCATAATAGTGGACACCAAGATCGGGGTTGAACACTGCCAAGGTAATGGTGTCTGAATGAAGACGACGTTGCCACGAGCTCTGTGTGAAACTGACGATGGAGCCCACCCCTATTCTGCAGCCCAGCGTGAAGTTCTTCCCAAGGACTGCATTCACTTTCTCAGGAACAACCACACTGCTGCTGCTCACACCTGCTGAGAGAAAGGGAGAGGAGATTCAGATAAACAGTAACGCATAATTGCTGCAGCTTTAATTAAATTGTAAAAATACACTGCTCATGACACTGTCACTGCATTGGGTTTTCCTTCTCTGGTGTCTCGCAGTGATAGGAATTTGAGTGTGAATTCAAATCTAGATTCACTTTGTCAAACAGTAAGTTTCTCCTTGTCCACTGTGACAGCTTGAACACCACAGAAGACGACCTGCTATCGACCAGACAAGATTAAAATTCTAAGTACAGTAGCTGGGCACGGTGCATATACCTGCACTGGGACACAAGTCACCACCACTGTGAGATTACATAGAAATGAATGTTTATGACTTTTTGCATGTGTGGTATTGCCGCCCGTGTGTTCTGATGTTAATAGTGCACTTTAGATCAGGTGAAACCATGATAGACCAACAATATTAAGAGTCTTTCCTTATTGTCACCTTAAATTGTGATCCACATATCAAAGCAGCAGTGAGGCTCAGATCAAAATTAACTTCTTGATAAGCTTTCTCATCTTCAACATTCCCATAGTCTCATTAACAGCCACCTTTTGTTTCAGATTGTCTTTCCTGAGGTTGAATAAAAGACCAGACTTCATCAGGGTTACTGTGAGTGCTTTGCTTTGCCTCTTAATAAGCAACACACTTTCACCGCAGGACACTCAGACTGTCCCACTTGCTAATCATCAGAGCACCTTTTAAGCAGTAGAGAAAGAAAAAAAACACCTCTGGAAGCAGATGAAACAAAACATGGCATTTTATGCGTTTCTTCCTTCTTTTTATGAGGTCCTTATTAAAGCCCACCACAGGTTTTCTTTTTTAATGAGTTACTTTAATCTATGGCAACAGGTAAACTTGGTGAACATTAATGGCCATTTGAGTGCGGTCACACACACACACCAAGCAAGACAAGATGAGCACGTGACAACAAATGACTGAGTGGTCAGAAGATTTTTTTTAAATCCACTTTAACTTTGAAAATTCGACACTGAAGAGAGAGAGACACGTTCGTGATGTGCAAGCAGTATAGACAGTAATCTGCACATCACAGTTGATAGACATGCTACTGGTCTGCAGCAAGAGCAAAAAAACAACAACCATCTCGGTGGGAATTAATTCAGTATCCTGGAAAACTAAGTGGAAATAAATCCAAAATTACAGTTTAAGTTATAGCCATAAAAGAAAAATCTATCCTATGTTCAGGTTTGAGTTATTGATAGAAAACATGCAAGCTGAAACATTTTTAAGGGGCTATACAAATTCAAAAGCGAATTGTAGAGTAGATCCACATTAAACCATGTGAAAATGGTAGCTTTATAGAGAAAATGTATAAACCTGATTTCATTCAAATTATTCAAACAGTTCATCTTAGTTTTATGACATGGTTGCAGTCGGAGTAAGCTATATTTGGGAGCCATAAATTTCCACTTTGTACGGAGTCTCGGATGTGTATGGAGTAAAGCTTATAAAAAGTGGTCCACTGGCTGGTATTTTGAGTCTTTGGCATGAATGTGAGTGGTAAGCCACAGAAATGTTATCTTGGTTTGTGAGGAATAAAGCCAAAGGAGGCTGAGGCTCCCCGTGCTCCATTACGTCCCCTGTAATTTTAGTGATTACACACACATACACAGTTTCTCTCTTCCAAAATAAGGAACAGGAGTGTGACCATGTGTGTAAGAGTCAGGCATTTTGTTTGAATGGGTTCTGAGTCCTAAATGTATGTTGCATTGTGTTAAGAAGTGTCATGCTGTGCTATACTTGGACTTTCCTGTTTGTTTTTTCCTCTGCTGGCCCACATTTTCAGAATATTTTCCTTGTTTCTTGCCATGCTGTGTAAACTAATCTAGTACAGGTCTGCACTGTATTTACGCTTTTACCCTATTAACCTAAGTATTTAACTCAGCCTGCCTTATTTGTCATTCACTTGGAAAGACACTTGGGAAAGTAACTTTGGATTATTATTCCATTTCCCTAACATAATTTAGGGATCCATTAATATCTTTCCCCCCCCCCCCCCATCTCTGAATCATGACTTCCTCTAAAAAAATAATTTAAAAAAAGCAGACACTGCTATAATGCTCTTTGCAGTGCATGTGTTACCCTGTGTTTGCATTGCGTCTGCCAGAGTCTTCTGGGTGCACTGGTGTGAGGGAGAATCAGGGTCAGAGTCGTGTGGGTTTTGCATTCTCGACTCCACGGTCATCTGATCTGACACAACAGCTGTTTGTTGTGACCTTACTACTGCACCTCAATTGTTGTGCTTGACAAAATATAAAAGAATTATACTGCCATGACAAAAGCTCGACAGTGAGCTAAAAGTTTTCAAATATAGATCTATAACTGTTAAAAAAATATATAGGTGGCAGGCTTTTCAAATCCTCCTGCTGCAGTCGCACTCGTAAACTAACATGCTTGGCATGCGTGACATTGCGCTGATGCACGGAGACATGTGTCTCAGACCAACATGCTCTACATACTGCAGCTACCTGACACGACACTCCAACTGCTACCGTAGGTTGTTTCTCTATCTCAGTGTGTCAGCTTTCAGGCCTGTCAAAGCATACAAAGAAACTAGACTCCATCCATGCTATGTTCTGTTTGTTTTACAGTAAGCATTTGGGAGTTAAGTAGGAAAGGATGGAGAGAAGGGGGGGGGTTGCTTAAAGAGGACTCCACCCTTACCATTAGGGGAGGAGAGACAGATGGCCTCTGCATGGGATACCTACAGCCAGGAGGAGAGTGGGGAAACTTGGCACTGCTAGCTGAGACCATGAAGAACACAGCCAGGGCTCGCAAACTAGAGCACCGTGAAATATTATCCAAGATGCTGCAGGAGAATGAAATGTAAGCAGTGCGTTAAACAAAGCTGTCATGCCGTTTCATCAAGGAAATAGGCGTACTGCTGCAGAGCTGAGGCACAACTCAGGACTGTCACTAGTTTCATTACCGGTTATCCATTTGATCCAGTAAACAAACAAGGTTCAAGATTTTAATAGGATGAACTATATTTTGTTATGAACTTTATGCTGTGTCACTGTTTTGATAAGTTGCAGCCCATTTAGACAACTCAAAGTGAGACACGCTGCAGCAGAGAATAGGAAGAACCCTGGTCTAAAAAACCTAATTTGACCGAAGAGAAGAACACTGCACTTTTGCCCCCCTTTCCTTGAGAAACCCGAGGAAAGAATGAACTCATGGGAAGGATATGCTTGCCCTTTGAAGAAATGCTTCATATTTGTTTCTTTCCCTCCTGACATCACTAATTGCGACAAGCTGCTCGAACGACGCAATGGTAAATCAAAACCTTCCTCTTTGCCCAGCAACCGGCTGAAACAATCCACGTCGGTCGCATGATGAGCCAAGATCTCCACCCACTCTCTCAGACCTGACCCAGCTTCAGCCCTGACCTCCCCAGAGGAGGCTGTCTCCTGGCTGGAGATCCTCGCAATGAAGCCTGCAGTGCATGTCGGGACTGCGTGAGACAAGAGGGATCCAAGGCCAGAAACGTTCACAAGTGGCAACAAAATTGACAATATGTCATGTTCATGTAGACAAACTCTATGCATAGATTATCATGTCAAACAGCACTCATGAGGGACTGATCTGAAGACCTCACAGGAGAAGAATGCAGACATGAGAACTGTGCAGGAGGGAGTGTGGTTTAGGACTAAAGCAAGAGGAAACTCTTGCTCGGCATTCAGAAATGAATACAGAGGGGCGAGGATGAATAAAGACACACAGCAAGAAATAGGGCAGTTATTGAGAGGAAATACAGGAGTGAGATGGACAGAAGAAAAGACTTGAGCAACAGTGTGTTGGAACACAGTGTGAACTATGTGAAGTCATAAAAATGTAACTAGACAGGGTCAATCAGTTTTACAAACTCATATTACTACATGGCAGGCAATGACAGTGGTTCAGACCACCAAGTTTGCTGCTGAACCAGGTCAAAACTACACAAACACACGTACAGTATGCACTCCAAAGACAGGATGGTTGATTTGTGCAAACATTAGTGTCTGCATTTATAATCATGAGGTCTCTTGGCTGACCGTTCACTTCAGTAGCAGTATTTAGGTCATTGGGGTTATTATCTACACATTTACTTGGGAGGTAAAACTGAAAGTCAGCACACCTGTAATGTCAGTAATAACCACTCATTGCATGGGAAAACTGTGTACAACTACATAAAGCCCTGTAGTTCAGGAAGTTGGTCTGTAAACTGATACTTACAACAGACAGTTTGGATACCAATTTTACTGTCCCCCTTTGTTTCATCTCCCGACTACCTTTTAGTGGAGCTGCTTTGTTCCCAGCAGTTACTTTGAGTATGAGGTTATCATAACCAATGGAACAAATGGCAAAGCCTGCGAAAAAAAAGATCCAAGAAGTAATGAGCCAGAATTATCCTGAAATTAACTAATTAAATAAAATAAAACAATGAAGATAAAGTCTCAAATAGCTGTTTTGGGGGATCAAAACTGGTTTGGAAATGTAACCGCTGCTGCAAAGCTGATTCTGCCTCGTCTGATGACACTACACCAACGATTTTAAGGTGGTCTGACCAAATCTGACATTTGATGTTTACATGCCCCTTATTTAGAGAAATATTTAAACCCTGAACTGGTGGAAGGTGGGTTTGGCTACCACCTGTGCTTCTCCTCTAAACAGTGTTAGCAAGTAACCTGTGGTGCACCAGACCTACTGTAGCCTAGTCCTCGCCCTCTTCCCTGCTTCTGCAATTTCCAAGTGTGTGGAGGAGGTGGGCCCAGGCTGCAGGGCAGCGTTTCATCACTGTTTAATGAGCACAGTAATTCATACTCCTTCCAGGCACTGAAGTCCCTTAGTCTAGTACATGCCAATGGCAACATTAGCTGACTATTAAACTTCCATTTGATTCTCAAGGTCACATCTAAAAAAATTTTCATTAACATGCAAACTCTGCCAACCTCACACAAAACATCATCCAAATGAATCTATGAATATGGATTAATATACCACTATCAGATACATTCTCTTATAGTCTATAAAAGAATTAATCAATAATGACTCAACAACACCAAGTGTCCCCGACCCAATCCAAGCCAAGCCATCCACGTGTACAAGAACAAAATGTGACACACATCAAAATGTAAGAATCCTAAGAGCAGCAACTGAAGGAGGTAGATTTGTGGAAAATGAACAAACCTAGCAGCTGTGAATTTGTTCAGCCCCGGCGCCTGCATTTTCTGAGAGTCATCTGTGCCTAATACTGTAAACTTAAATAAGTCAATAGGCAGTGTGGAGCCAATTGTTTGGTATTGCTTACTCTCTAAAGAGGTGACCAGGAAAAAAAATAATCTAGACAATGACTATATGCCTAACACAGGCTCCCAGACTTTTGCTTTATTTTTGTGAGGCATATAACTGTCTCAATCAGTTAGAGACAGGATAGGCCAAGTGGTGAATTGCCTGTTTTATAGCATGTCTTTATCTTAAGAAATATTTGTGCAGTGTGAAGAAAACATTAGTCCCTACACCAGCTCCAATCTACCCCCTTCCTTCCTGGCATTGTGTCCTGTGAGGGTGTGAGGCTTTTTCAGTGGGCTAATTCATGGTGGAGACAAACACAGGCTGACAGGCCTTTAAAAAAAAAAAAGGCAGGCGGGCCCCTTTCACATGTCACTGTCCTCCTCAAAACCTTTTTCTCACTGCTCCCCCACAACAATGTGGACGTCTGTGCCTTTCTCGTCCAGGTCACATTTGATTAAAGATCCATGCGAAAAGGTAAGATCAATAGTGTTGACATACAAAGTGTTGGGATAGGTTACAACCTCTCATCAGAGTCAACTACAGCTATGCTGTACAACCTGTGAAGGACAAGTCTGCCCATGTGTATCAAAGCCACACAAATACTCCTACAGCATCCTGCCTCAGTGTGGGCTTTGTTATTGTTTGTTGTGGGGGTTTGAGGCATTTGAGTACGTGTACACAGTGCTATGAACGCAGAGGGGTCAGTAACGTTATTAAGTAGAAAATTGATAATTTTGGAACAGAAAAGACTAAAGTCACAGATGGTCACAGGAGGAAAGGGAAGGCATTTTTCAATCTGCTCTGTGAATAAGTAACTTTCTCAATTAGAGCGTAAGTGTATGACATCCCTGACATGTTGATGCTAATAGACGCTGCACTGCTCTCACCATCACTCCACAGTAGTGTTGAAAATTGCACTTGGGTAGAAATGTTCGTGTCAGGGTCTGCTGGCTCATCAAATGCATCCTTACTGCTCCTGTCCTTTTTCAGTTGGCTGAGTGTTCTTAAAAAAGAAAAAACCTTTATCTTGTCTCAGAAGTTAACAGCCATGAATGAATGTTTAGACATTTACTTTATAAAACAATTAGCCAGGCATCACATGAAGACAACTGAAGCATCTATAAATTCGGAACATAGAGATCCAACCCCCCCACAATAGCCTCTGTGATAATAACATAAGCTGTATGTTGGACTAATATTTTCAAAAGTGACATTTGCTGAACTTTGACTCCCTGCAGTTGCATCTATGGGCTCCCATCCCTACTGCAAAGACACTACCAACATGTCCCACACAACTGTGCTCCCAAACAGTTTCCTCCTCAAACAAAAACAAAAACACACACACACACACACACACACACACACACACACACACACACACTAAACTTGAGTCTGCCAGTCAACAATTATGCATTGCTTTTAGACACATTTACATGTCACGCTCCTTTAAAACATTTCCTAATAAAAACTCTTATAAAAATCAACCAAGCTCAATTTTCATTCATTAGGATGGAAATAGATCAGACCCTTGTTGGGAGGTGGTGGTGGGTGGGGTTTTTGCAGAGAAGAGAGAATGGGTTCTGTACTAATCACAGACTCCACTGCCCTCGACTGGGTCTAAATGGGCTACTGTACTTTCGTTAGGCCGATCTAATATAATGGAAACAGTTTCCCACAACGCTGTTTTTCTTTTAAATGATTCCCATGATTGTCCAATTTTAGATTTCTTGAAAAATGTCTGTTTCTGCAAACAACCAGAAACAACATGTAGTTGTTTTTTCAAGGGATCTACATGATGTCAGTCAGTGGCTGTCAGATGAATGCTACACACACTGGACTACCATTATCTGGGAATGAGCAGGACATATGGAATGTGTTTTGGTGCAACAGAGGTAGAGCTAAGAATACTGGAGGGCGATGAGCAATAGACTGCAATTTTTATATATAATTGTACGGATTTATCCAGTAAGACGCATGGTAGATGAAAAGCACACCGTAAATTAAGATTTGGTGTTTGTTCCAACATATTTACAGCCCTTTATATTGATACAAGAAAAACAGTCAGCCTTTGTTTTAAGTGCTAGATCTTCCCAGCATGCATCTCATCTTAATGATGTCCCCTAATAGGGCCTGGAAGTTATAAGGGCTTATTTGCTATGTTTAATACATAATATTATCTGTGAAATAGCAAAGTTACAGGGATTCTTCACCATATCAGCTAGCAGCACTAGTGTTATTAGGGAGTTAAGATGTTTTGCTACAAGACAATGTTTTTTTTAATTAGTGTTGTTTTACTTACTATGGTTTTTCTATTTTCTTTTTGTATTCCAAACATTGCTACGTTTGCAAGCAGTTCCCTCCATCAATATAGCCTGTAGAGATGAACAAATGTACAGAATAGAAATACATAGATGAAAGCTGCTTTGTGCATTCTTGAGTAATTAGCATTACTGCACATGTCAGCAACCACCACAACAGGGGAGGACGCAAGCAGTCCAACAGAAATCTGCCTCTGTACTATGTGTATTCAGTGGTCAATAAAGAACAGTAAGTAGTTTTGTCAGTGTGGCATTTCAGCAGCATTACCCTGGATAGAGGGAGTTCATTTTCCCAGCACACCCACTTTTCCCAGCACATACTCTCATCCTGTTTCTACAACAGATTAAAGCAGTACTTTTTATTCACACTTACCACCCACTTTGAATGGTAACAAGGAGATTTAGGTGCCTGGGTCACTTGGGAACATTTGGGAGAATAAGCACATCTAAAGTGACCTCACAAAAGAAAATATATGTATTTGACAATGTGCCAACGCAAAACATTTAGCTCCTTTGCCTATGATGACATTATATTGCCCTACATCCTGTACAACTATGTTTACACTTCAATGGGGAATATTGAAAACACCCCTCTTTGTAATGTACTACACACTCCCCTCCTACTGTAAAGTCCGTGGAGATTCAATTTGCTAAAAGGCTAAAACAAAGTCAGTAAGACAACATTTTCTGGGACTCGAGTTACATGTCTGGTTTGACATGCAGCAGTGTTCCCATAAAATGAAGCTCACTTGGATGTAAAAGACAAATATTTTGAGAGCATAAAGGCAGTAGTACCCCCTTTCTTGTCTGTCTTAACAGCTCTGGGTTGTAGAGTAAGTAAACCTTTACACTGCGACGCCTCCTCTTTAAAATATAATGCAATCTTGCAATATCTGATATTCTAACAATGTTTTTAAGCCCTAAATAGTACTGGCCACTTGTTTTGTTGTGATCCTTTATGCAATCCCATTAGAGGCAAAAAATAGCAACCACATTGAACATGTCTGTCAGCAGCAGTAATCTACGACTCTTCTCCTGTGTGACACAGCAGCGTAGCTATTGAAAAAAAGACAGTATACAGTATATTCTACCTACCTTCATTTATTTTAAATGGTAACAAAACCTGCAGTCTAGTTGGTCTTCTTTCAGCTTTGCAGTCTATTTGAAAATAAAGAGACCATCAGCAACTAAAGCAGAAGCATGGAACATGGACTATAAAGGGCTAATGTGGACATAATGTGGTGTAGCGGGGGAATACAGAATAATTTGGCTAAATACCAGCAGGGTCATAGTTGTGCAGAATCCTGTTCAAGCCATTATCGTGACATTATCTGCATCAAGGACCAGGGTTGCTCAGCAGCCCTTTCTTTCACCTTGTTTCGATGAATGATGTTATCGCACGCACACAAAGAGGGCGGAGTGTGGGTGTTGAAACCTAGAAAACCTACTCAAGTTCTGACAAAACAGTAAAAACTCCAAGAGAACTCCAACGGTGTCATATCCGATTAATTTAGTCTCAGGCAGTCTGCTTCAAATGATGCGTGTTCCACGACTGAAACGCCTGGAATGTTAAAACGGTACCCTCGGTACTACAGGAAACTGTTTTTGACCGTCACTCATGAGCAAGTACATTATTGTAAATAATGCATGCAGTGAACATTTCCTGCTCACTTATGATTTTGGACCTATGATTCCCAGATAGTAAGGCCAAGTCTTTCTGTGTTTTCGCTGCTAAATTCAGTTGTACTGTATAGCACAGATTATCATTATTTGTTGAATAGAGAAAACGAACACAGATAAGACAGACTAGATCAACTTTGCAGGAGAATTAAAACAATCTTTAACAAAAGCCAGAATTGTGGTTGAATGACTTTGATGAAATTGTCCAGATATCTTGAGCCAAATGACTAAGTACATTTTTAACACTCATCACCGGCTTACATAAACAGTTAAGAGTTAAGAGAGGTAAGAGATAAGAGCTACAATGCAGGTGAGTGTAATACTGAGGGATCCAAGCCGCAGGCGAGAACATTGGCAGAAAAACAAGAGATTCCTTCTATTAGCTACCGTATACTGCATGTCACCATTCCTTGTGTACAAGCAAATAAGACAACACCACTGATAGCTTACTTGCTACAATCAGAACTTCCCAGTATTTGACTGGTGGGTGTTAATAATCTCCCACTTGGGTGGTAGGGGGTGTGTCAGTGCATACAACTGACTGTGTGTTCATCCCAAACATCATAGCCACCTGACAGCTGAATGAGCGAAACAAATAAGACTTGAGCAGTGAAAAGCAGCCACACCTGTTTCCCATAACCCCGGCGCACCTCTCCTGTGGATTCAACTGCTGACTGTGTGCATCCTGCATGTATACCTCTTTAACGTGGACCGTGAAGACACAGTGTATCCGAGTGAACCTAGCCTCAGTCACATACTGTGATCCGTTTTTCCAGGGAAAAACCCTGACTCCTGGAAACAGCAGGCAAAAAACTGTTTAAAAAGGTTCCCCTCTGTTCATTCAGAGTAGGTAATTAACCATGGAAATATCTGGAAGTCATTTTTTACAGCACGGTTTCCTATGACTTAGTGATTGAACCAGTCAATTCCTGTCTATCCAAGATTTATTCAGTAGACAAGACATATTGGCAAACACACAGTGAAAAAGCATCCCTAAAATTAGCATTTTCTATGTATTTTTTGCATGTTCCCCGTTTTACTCCCAATTTTGAATGGCTAATTACCCATGCACTGTGGTCCTAATGACTGGCAACTCCCAATGTTAGCCTAGAGAGGACGTATTGCCACCAGAAGCCCTGTGACTGGCTCATGAAACCAGATGGTTGGGTTAAAGGTTGATGCTGGACGTGATTCTAGATTTTTGTCATTATCATTTAATCTCATAAAAACACCAAATTCAACAATGAGTTAGTCTCACTGCTTTTCAACTTCCCTTCTGTCCGAGGCACTCGGCTCCGAGCACAGTCATTCCTACAGAAGATATAAATCTTTAAAAGCTGGGTCACAATTATTACATTTCGTAAAAAATAAGAAGCTTAGATATTTGTGCATTATGCAGGGGGCCGCTCGATACAGAAGAAAGCAAGGAAGAGAGAAGATTTTTTTTTGGTGCATGTGTTGAGTAACTTTCATTGGCATGAATGGAAACTGGTGTCATCTACAGAGCTCCTATATTAGGATCATCGAAGCTAGTACAGATAGTGAAAGCAGTCCTAAATAGACTTGTGAAAGCAGTGGGCTGAAAGTAATCAAGTCCAGGGATAAGCTAAAACTGGGAGTTACAGCTCTGAATTTACTAATGGACCACCAGGGAGCAGCTTGCCATACAAAGCCTCTGACAGTCAGTCACATCTGTCGGGGCAAGAGGAAGCAAAGGGTGGAGTCACCAGAAGCTGGTGACCACAGCCTGCTCCCTGAACCCCCCCACACACAGCCTCCATGTCCCACAATAAAGCAGCCAACTCATCTGCTGATGGCCGTCCTTTAAAAAGAAAACACTGCGTGCATTTAATGTGATTAGGAGTTTCCAGTCTGCTGCATCACAACTGAGAATTAAGATCAAACGAGAGGATCAGATAAATGCTACAGCTGTGA
Source organism: Gadopsis marmoratus (assembly GCA_036023855.1). Taxonomy (NCBI): domain Eukaryota; kingdom Metazoa; phylum Chordata; class Actinopteri; order Centrarchiformes; family Percichthyidae; genus Gadopsis; species Gadopsis marmoratus. The sequence goes on from JAVQJF010074627.1 coordinate 61,684, forward strand.
CCCACAAGTGTGCATTTGAAATGCTGAAACTTACTTTCTTGCTATTCTAAATAACTGGTGTGGATAATTAATACCAGCGAAATGATGGCATCTGTGGACAAATGTAGCCAGTGGATCACAAGTCAGTCTACTTTTACTAAGTTATCATTAAAGTTGACCAATCATCGTTTGGAGAAGACTGGAAAAATGGTAAAAGTATGAAGTGAATAGAGTCAAGTTCATTATTACAGGGGGCTCATTACCTGGATAAAAGATTATGGTCTCCCAGAAAAGCCAGGGCATTTGCCACATAACTATATCTCTACACAAATTTAATGTTTGACAATGACAATAAGTTATGAAACCACTTTTCCAAAAGAAGTCCCCATAAATGTCTTAACCTGGTTTGCCCTATGCCATGTGGTGACAAAGTTGTAGCCATTTTGAATTAAATATTTTCAATGACAAACCTACTTTCTTGGCTACATCTTGCTGTCAATTAATAACCAATGAAGCACTTTAACCTCTGTACTGGACCAAATCTGCTCAGTCAGTGCGCACTGCTTTCTTAAATCTATTTCTGTTTTGAGTCTGTAATTTAGGTGGCTCCATTACTACATTATTTATTTAGATTATGAATCATGCGGCCCCAAGGGAAGAAACCTCAAAACTTTGGTCTTCAATTACAGACCTTGCAGCCTGTAGCCACGCCTCGAGTGAATCCCCTCCTCACGGCTGTGCCTACACTACAGGGAATCTGAAAATGACAGTCAAGGAAACTGGCATCAACACTGTTTTTGTCACTAACTCTCCCTGCACACTTGCACACAACAGTAGGCCCAGGCCACATGGGCTCCAACCATATGTTATTGAGAGTCAAAAACCCACACGCGTTTCTCTTCCAAACGCAACACCAAAACTGACCTTTCACTGGCTAGTTTGTCCTGCACTTAATGTGGCGGGAGGTGGAACTGAAACCTGCACGCACACACACACACACACACACACACACACACACACACACACAGCACATGTTTGGAGGCTAATCAGCTTACTTTGCAACAGTACGTTGTTTATCAGTTCCCCGTGTTGATTTATGATCCAGTGTTTTGAGGGTACGGACAGAAAAAGTATGGTATGAAGAAGACTCTGTAAAAGTATGGGTTGCAAGTGTTAAGTGTGTTAAGCATGACCGCTGTAGGGACACTGCTAGAGCATCTGCCAAGTCAATATATCAGCCACTCTTATCTTATCGTAGATATAACGATAACTGAAAATGTGTCTGCTGATATGTAACAACATAACGCAGTACAGAAATGCCAAAGACATGGTTGTGTGTCCATTATATAGTTTGCCCACTAATGAACACTAAGGAGCTGCCCATACGTACATGTCATTATCTGAAACTGAGAAATATCAATCAGTATCTGCCTCAGAAATGCAGCACCAGTCCGGCTACAGATACCAAAAAAGAGCTGCAGACATGAGTTCATCCGTAACAGAAAATTATTGGCAAACATTTACCATGAATTATTTGAGCAATATTTTAATGAATAAAAACAATCCTCAGTTGCAGCCTCACACCAAAGGTGTTCGTTTTAGAAACTTGCACCGCTTCGTTTGTGTCATGTGGATCCCAGGGACACGGCAGAGCTCGGCGGCAGCACCGACTCGGGACAGCGCGGTGGCTGGAAGGTGCTCCGGCTGGCACGCAGCCCAGCTGCGGGTCAATACTTCCGGAGACTCTGCGGCTGCAGTGCCTCCCCTTGAAATAATGCCGCCCCCCCCCACAATCATCATCCGTGTCCAACCACTTGGCAAACTTTTCACAAAGGAGCCGCTGCTCTTGGCTCGCCACGAGTGGGACACACAGTTTTTATTTTTGCACACCATGAATCTCACTGCTGCTCCTCCGTGAGTTTCTAGCCACCGGAGTTGGCGAGAAACCCGCCGGTAATCCCCCCCCCCCACACACACACACACACCTTGAGTAATGTAAGCGAAGTCCTGATGTGACACACTGGAAGAAACGTTAGCTGGAAAATGTGCGCATAGTTAGGACAAAAATCAGTGCTGCGCCCAAAAGGCATCTCCTGTCCAAGTGGAGTCACTTGGGCTGCAAATCTAACGGACGTAGCTTGTGTGTGTGTGTGTGTGTCAGTTTGCTCTGTGCGGCACAAGTTAACATAAACTATTAGCAACGTTAACGGAGTCGCATTCGAATGGGGGAGACGACCGAGCTTCAGCTAACGGCGAACCGACGCCACCAGCTAACTACTTTCCGAGCGACGTAACGTCAGGACAACCTGCCCGAAGAGACAAGGACCGTTAGCTTAAAAGAGAGCTAGCTGGCTTCGGGCGGAACACAGCCCCGACTTCAGCACCAGGACGAGCCGGTCTTCGCCGTTTTGAATCGGTGACTAACGGCGCAGCCTCCGAGCGGCGCCACTGCAACTTTCTCCTGCGTGGCCTTTAAAAAGTAGCGCGGGCCACAGGCGAGACAAAAGCAACCGTCAACTCACCGGCAAGTCCGCACAAGGCGAGAAGCGACGCTAAAAATCGCAGTCCGCTAGATGGCAAAGTCCCCCCGAGCGGCGATCGGTCCTCCATGACTCCCGTCTGTCTGCTTGTGCGCGTTCGGCGCTCTCGACTCCGTCCTCCTCGCTCGCGCCTGCTCTCTCTGGCGCCCGGAGCCGCGTGGGGCTGTTACCGCCGGCTGCAGGGCGACACACACAAGCACGCGCAGGCTGCGCGCGCACGCGGTTTCCAATTAGCGATGGCAAAACCGAATCATGTTGGTGACTCAGTTCTTCAGGTCCCGTTCAGTAAACTGTACTACTCTTTTTGTTTTTGAGTCAGTCCGCACAATAGCACATCATTTTGAGGCCCTTCCTTTTAGAGGGGCCCCGAATTGAATACAGTTTTACAGCCTTTATCATTTCAGTTTATATTGCACTTACAATTTGCATATTCCTTCCTTGAAGTAATGTGTATAATGGAAGTTACCACAAAACAATTACTCATGAACATTGATCTTTATTTATATTCTCACTCTTACTAACAATGAAATAAAAGTGATCTTTGCATCAGTAGGGAATCCCTTGTTCCAATGGCACACTTGTGAAGACTGGTATTACATGCACACTAAACTGCAATGAAACTGTTAATTGTACCACTAAGCATTTACCTTTTAAGTATGATTATAGTCTTCACAGCAGTGACTGAACAGATAAAGGTTCATGTCTTGCTCAAGGAGACGCTGAACCTTTTTATGTTCTGGTGTTGTGGAGATCAGACCTGCAACATGTTGCACAGTAGTCTCTCTAACCACAAGTCTCAGCCTATATATAGAGGGAGATTTCAAATTGTAAGCTGATATATGTGTTGTTTTCACTTTACACACGTTAGTAAGGGCTCTTGGACTTCTATAGCAGTGTCAATCAATCACAGGTCTCCTAAATGAAATGAAAATGTATTATTGTTCGAATAAGCAACATTTTTGTACCATTAACAGGTCTGATTCTACAGAAATAGCACATCTAAATGTGTAAATTAATCGACAACCACCACGATGATGGTAATCAGTGATTGTTAAGGCACTCGTTGTATTATTAAAGTATTCTGAAACTGGGGGAATGAGGAAGTGCATGTGAAAGTTAATATAAAACCCAGGAGACCAGCTACTGAAGGACGAAGCAGTCACATGCAACTAAATCACTTCACTGAATTCTGTTTCTGTAAAAGCGAAAAGGTGTGTTCTCACCAGCTTCAACGCAGGCACACTGCGACTACTCGGTCCTAAAACAAAGTGGTAATGAAACACTCTCTTGCATTGTTCTTTTCTTTGAGATAATTACAGCTTTTACACATTCAGAAATCCGCCGTTGTGTGCAGCAGTGTTATTATCATGCACTGTAGCTTGAACCGATAAACACACTCCCTCAGCAGTTTTAGGCAAACATATTTATTCACTGAAGATAAGCAAAAATGCTCGTTTCGGTGCGATTCCCTCATGATAAGCTTCCCATTTCACTCCGTGGTCACGTCTTCATAGTCTGTATTAGTCTCCTCATCAGGGGAGGTGAACTCTCCAGGGAGCCTGCATCTCCTGCAAAACTGAACTTCTCCTGGCACTACAGCCCAGCATCACTGTGATTAAAGCATGACCCATGATGTGTTGCCACACCATACCCCCTGCCTTTATACCCTCTGGTGGTTTATTTATAACCTCAAAGAGCTATTAATCCCCAGGTGAAAGTGCTGCCCTTTTCACCAATCAATCTCCCCTCCTGGGCCACTTTGCATTGGGAACAGTCAAGTCAGTGCAGTCAGGAGGCTCGTGTACTTATGAGGCGATAAATCACACCTTATTTTCTTCCACAAATCATTTAATGTGTTAATTGTATCACCAATTTGGGGTCGACATTGTTTCAGCGAGGCTTAATTTCACACCGCTGGCCTAACTTGTGCTGCAAAATTATGCACTGAAATGCTGAAAACCCCCTCAGTAGCACCAAAATGTTTATGAGCATTTATGGCCCATGACCTTTGTAATTGTGGTTACCTCACTGAGGTTTCATGCAGCAAAAAAAAAAACTCGAGCGCCATTACATTTTCTTCCAAGCAGGCACCACCTCCCCTGTGACCAGTGGGTGCACATCCACACAGACTGTCTGGGACATTTGGTTTTACAGTCTGTGAAAACAGCCTTTGTTAAACACAACATTCCTCACCAGTCACATTGGTGAGCCAGTCCTTGCACACCTCAACCCCCCCCCCCCTCCCCCTCTGTAGCCACTCTCATGGTCCCATCCCCTGCCAAGGCTTGACCATCTAGAGCAGAGAGAGGTCACTTCACTGCTGACGCTACACACTTGTGTTTGCAGCTCCACATAGGTTTTCCCCCATAATGAGCTCCCTCTGAAATGACCCTCTGCAGTACACACTGACCTTTGGAAAGCATACGTGAGGACAATAAAGGCAGCGTACCTGTTACAGAGCATAGTCACATTACTGAAGGATAAGGCTTCTACAATGAGTAGATTTAGTAATATACTTGCAGGTTTGGTGTATATTTTAAAAGTGTAGTTTAACTTTAATTTGATATATTGTGAAAGCATGCACATAAGTGGTGACAGAAATGAGTGTTGTGCCGTATGGTACATGTAAATGCTGCTTTAGAGACAAAATGTCACATGCAAATGTAGGGATATGCACCAGGGTATGCCGCATATTCACATGAAAGCTTTTCTAACAATCTGGGGTTCCCATTTACTCAGAATAATAAACTCCAAAGAAAATAGTGTAGGTCACATCGATGGTAGCACAATGTGAAATAGTGCCTCCAATAAATACATTTCGATTGACTAGAAAGGAAACTAACCTGCAAACGCAGTGCATCCAAGTGTAGCAATAAAAAAATAAAAAGTGTTAGAATGGCTTTAGATCGCCATCTGCTGGAATTAAAGGGTGGGATCACAATTTTTTAGATCTTACTGTGTGTCCAGTGTAAGTGACAGGAGACAAAATCCAGTCCTCCATCTGTCTAAAATTATATTCCAAAGTTCTGAGTTACACAAACAAAATCTTTCCAATATGTTTTTGCACAGAACAAGGACTGGGAGTTTTGTCCCCATCACTTACAATGGAAGCATATTAAGAAGAAATCTTGTAAAGGTCAGTATGAACAGGCGGAACAGGTGCAAACAAACCTACTTCAGTGTACATTTGGGCACCTGACTTTTGTTTTAAGACTAAGTTCAAAAATTGTGAACCTATACTTTAAGCCGGTATAGGATGCTCAACCAGTTGTTTTTTTTAACGTTGATCAGAGGTAGACATGTTTGTTTTCTGCTCTGTGACAGTGTGGAAAGAGTCGACGCTGTAGATGAAGTGATGACAGGGTGGAGTTGAGTTATGGCCTGAAAGACCTACAGGAGAGAGTCACGACATGGGTAATTTGCAGTGAAGGTAGAGTTGTTGAGTGAAAAAGAGAGATACAAACAAGTAAAGCAACACTACCGTGAAGATAGTCTCAGGGGTACGTGAGTGGGAATCAGTGGGAAATTAATTTGCAGATTGAAATTTGTGTGCATAGCATATTCATACATTACTGCAACGTGTACAAAATGTGGCACCAGCAGCTGATTGGCTTAATTTCACAAAGATCGTGTTAGCCAGCCAACTGTGTGGTGTCTCTGGGTTTTACAGTGTTTACGAACTGGCTTCTGGTCACTTTAGCAAACACAGTATCTTCCCAAGATACCGCAGGAGACATTCTAGTGTTCACAGAGTTGGCACCTCTCATGTGCAACATCCATTCACACCAACAATTAAGTCAGAACTCTCAACTCTCCACCTTTGGCAACAACATGAAGTGAACATTGTTTTCCCTCCATTTTTAGCACTGCTTAAATGTTTTTCAGTCAAAAACAAGCCCTAGCAACGCGATACTGAATCTTACCCACTTGTCACACAAAATATTCATCTAGTAAACATGAAGGAAAAAAAAAAGTTTAATTTTCTGATGCTATTGCAACAAATGAAGGCCAAAAATAAACAGCAGTGTCTCATCTTTATTAAAATTATTTTTGACAAAACACACGACAAAAGTCTGATGCTGGTGAAGACATACTACAATAAACAGAGGAGAGAAAACAGAATCCTCTTTGCTGCAGATGCAGTTGACAATCATTCAAATAAATAGTCTTAAATGACCAAACACGTATAAAGGAAGTGCTGAATTATGGAGACGCTGTAGCCCCTGCCTGCTGTCCTCATTTTGTGTGTTTCACTTTTTCAGCATTGCAGCTTATGTGTAGATGTAAGCGCATAACTATGAGCCAAACATAATACATATGAGACAGGACAAACCACAGAGTGAAACATGTTGCCGACTCAAAAGGAAAGAAAACTTTGCAGGGTTGACAAAGTTAATATTTACTTTGACAGCAAATAAAATATTTTGTGCTCTCTTCTGTTTTATCATACCTCTGGGTATTTGTCTCAGTCTTCTCTTAGATAAGCCTCAGGCACCTCTTCCTCCTCAGTTTTATTCTGTAAGGAGGCAGCATATTGTGCCACCCTTTCAACCTCCATTGCTTTAGTCTCAGCCAACTTCTTATCTGCATTCATGGAGAGGTTCTGTGCCTCCTTCACCAGTGACTGGGCCAACTGGATGTTCGTCCTCACTGTGATGGATGCATGTTCAGCTCCTGGACACACACACAGATGCAAACACACACACTGTCAAACTGTTGAAAAACGCTCAAAAGGTGGACGTAACACCACCTTGAGTTCTGACATTATGTGTGGTCATGACCGTCTCCATTTTGTTTTACACAAAGCCCTACTGAGTGACAGCAAATGATCCATACACTGTCCAGAGTGTAACACTGACAGCTGCTGAATAGGAACAGGCACAGACAACAACGTGCAAAGCTTTGAGAAGACGATTCACAGAAAAACACGTGCGTTCATCATTACAAGAGCCCAGAGAAAACATGCCTCAGCACTTCGACCATGCCACCACAAATATTCAGACAGTTTCTTTTGCACACCTGAGATGTATGCTGCTTCCGCAGCCATTTCACACAGCTGGACTGCGCTGACCCAGGTTGACTCAAAACGTTTGCATTCATCTTGTCTGTCATTAACCTGTCAGGACAGAGAACATTATAAAACCCAAGTCAGTCTCAAATAGCACTTCAACAGCCCGTTTGTTTTTTATGTAAGTGTTTAAAAGTCTGCTGTCATTTATGATGCGGATTTGATTTGTTTTGATAAACTAACCTCTGCGCGCTGCCTGATGATCACCTGCCAGATTGTATCCTCTTCTGCTTGAGTCAGCTTTTCCAGTGATTCCAAATATCGTCTTTGGAGAGAAATTAGTGTGTGAACAGCCTGTCAGCAAACAGAGGGAGGACATTCACAGTTTACATTTAAAAATCAAAGACAGGCATCGAGTATGGCAAGCCCTTTTAACATTTAATCAGTAGGACTGAGTAGTTGTCACTAGTGGAAATTTAAATCACAAGATGACAGTTTGACATGTCGAAATGTTAATTTAAGATATTTGTAAAACAATTTTGACATGTTACAAATATATTTTCACATTTCGACTAGTCAAAACTGATTTATAGACATCTTTAATTCAACTATACATATCAGGAATTCCTTTTTCCGATATGTTCGACATAGCACATATCATGATATCTACAATTAACATTTCCACTAGTAAGAAATGAGTTGTTGATATCAAGAATGAACATTTAACAGTGGGCCTAGAATTCTAACTAGTCAAAAAGCAATTGTTGATATCTAATAATTGATATCAGCCCTACTGATTGGAGGATTATGGAGGAGTGTAGACACTTTCCAAACTATTACTGTAGTTGACAAATTCAGATATAAAGAGGTCTGTAGTGCAGCCCTACCACTATTCGGGACAGCGTCACCGGAAATAACTGTATTTTGATACTCTGAGTACCTCAGATAAAATACTATTCACTTCCGTTGTACTGGAGTGGCAGTAGAGCTCCTGCACTGAAACACACTTAACCAGACAATCCTACAAAAACATTAAAAAATTAAAAATTCTTTACCACAACAGCCAAGCTTACTTTCGAGTACTCTGTGACGGCGTCTATGAGAGCCGAGGCGGCCTGAGAGAGAAACGTGCTGGAGCTGTCCGTTACCAGTGAGGCGGCTCGTCTGATCAGAGAGTCGTGAGAGAGGTTTTCAACCTGCGAACACGGGCGAGAGCAGAGTAAGAACAAGCACCGCGGACGGCTGCTGTGAGTTTATACGCGTCCGTGGCACTGGCCTGTTTGAAAGGTGTAGCACACAGCCCGCCGCCGACGGCCAGGGACGCCACACCGGCGCACAGAACGTCCGTCCACTTCCGCGGCTTACAGGCGGCAGGCTTTCTGTTGCCGAACAGGACACGAGCAGAGCTCCTGGGCAAAGCAAATAACCAGGTTCACTTCAAAGCCTGCCGCGGTATAAATTCAAGACTTTCACCCTACTGAGCGTCGTCACGCAATAATGGCGCCGCTTTTGTAGGTCACCGAGCTCACGCTGGTGACCAAAGCAGAAATCCGAAGCTAGTTTGAAAAAATATTTCAGATTGCAGCCATTTACTTTTTTTTTTTTTTTTTTTACGGCATCATCTCTTGTGTAATGTAGCACTTTAGGCAACGAAAAACAAGTTTATTGTTCTGGTATTCTTCCGGTTGTCGTTGCTCGCGCTGTTACGAAGCAAAAAATGCACATTTTTCCCGAATTTCCGTCTTACGAGACTGTTACTGTAGTGTGCATACATTAAACTACAAACGTTGCCACTATGACATTATCTAACCGTAAAACACATCCTACCTGAGGAGACTGAGGTAGCTTGTCGTCCTCCTCAGCGCGGCCATGTTGGTCCGCCACAATAAAATGTTCGCCGTCACTGATCAAAGGTTCCCCTGCTGTGACAGACTGATCACTGCTGCCCTCTCGTGGTGAAAACAACAACATTGTCGTCCCAGTAATCATTACACAGTGCAAGATTGCATTTGGTTTGTTCAATGGCAATAAAATACACGTTGTCCAAATGCATCTTTTCCTGTTTATTTCTCTCTCTGTGTAGTTGTGTTGTTCAGGGCATCACACCTAAGAGAAATGCAACCAAACCAAAAAGAAATGACAGTAGATTTCAACAACAACAAAAATATTCAAGAGGTCTGGGTTAATATTGGGGGGAAGATTTAGATAAGGATTAAGCACTGACATGCTGTGATGTACATTTTGGGATAGTGTCCACAGCTTAGTCACAAGCATAGTCATGCATTTTTTGCGTTTTACATTCGAGGCATGCATATATAAATATCAGGCTCCCTGTCACCACAGAGTGAAGAGTCAAGGCAAATGTGTAGAATATGAGCAGAAAGATTAAAACTGAAATAAAGACAAATTAGAGTAATTTGAAAGAAGATCATTCAGATTGAAAGAGTACGCTAAAATGATGGACTGAAAAGCGAAGGTGTGTCAGGTGCTGGTTGCATCATATTATTTCTTGCAGTCATGGTACAAAAAAATACGGTACATAAAGAATTTAAGTTAGTTCAAAGTGAAAGGTTAGATGCAACTAAATCATGATTCAAGATTAACCCTGATTATTTGTAAAAAAAATGTATAACTCAGTATAGTCTGTCGTACCTACTGCACCTATGAATTATAATTATAATACACTTAATGTTTTTAATTTGGTTACCATATTTAAGAACTCTAAATAAAAAACTGGGACATATTCTAACACCACCATTTAATCCAAACATTTTGATCAAAGTTTTGTGAACAATGTTGAATAAACTATTGTACTAACAGAGCAGTCTTTAAATAATTAATGATGCCATTAACCATCACTTTTAATTAGTTTCACTGGAGTTTGTTATTACACATAGGAATACAGACAACCGGCTAGTTATCAACATCATTACATTAAAGAACTCATTATCTGATGATGAAAAACAAACAAATACGTCAGACTACCAGTGTAATATCCCCTCATGATGTCTCAAAGTTAACTATCAGAAGTTGATGACTGTACAGGCCACACACTGTCAGCAGTTATCCAGCAAAGTGTTAGTCAAAGTTATACAAATAAAAAGCAAAATTCATATACTCAAATTATGCATTCACATCACAATATGTTATATTCTCCTGGTGTGTGTGTGATTGAGTATATGCAAATGAAAGTAGATAGAGGTCAGTATGCAATTGCATTTGCAGACAAGTGCATTTATTACATTTCAATTCCATTCAAGTCACATGGTTCTGTGTGCATTCATGTATTTATGTGTTTTCATTAAAAAGCAACAACACAAACAACACACAAGATACACCCGCACATTACTCTTCAGAGTTGCCACGTCACATATAAGTGTCACGTGTGCAGCATTTCATAGAATTTAGGGTATTAATTATGTTATACTCTACCTTTTCCAAACTCCCCATTTGTTTGTATGTAAGATTCCTCATCGCTGCCTAACAAGTGGGTACATTTGGGCTGCGTTCACATCAACAAGAGCACCGTGTCCTTATTCATTCAGACAGCAGCAGGCCTGATGCAGGGTCATCCAGCAAAAAAAGCTCATCAAATTGTATTTTAGCACTGAGGTCTCTGAAAGTAAAATCTGTTCTAAGGACTTAACAGGTATATAAATGGAATATTTGAGAATTTGTCATGCGCACATGCACATTGTAGACAACAGAGCGATAATGGCCTTGGGCACTGAGTCCAACCAGGAGCTGAAAACAAACTAAAGAAGCCCAAATACTGACGTCAATCAAAAACCTTTTCCAGCACTCAGTGTATCTAACTGAATACAGTATGAGGAGTGTCAGTAGTGCGCAGTGATGACGACATTGTGGTGCAA
>JAVQJF010074628.1:0-13651 GCA_036023855.1 Gadopsis marmoratus
GAACTCATGAACAGCTGTTCATTTGGACTGGAGTGGGCTACATGTGACCTCACTTTATCTGTGTGTGTGTGTGTGTGTGTGTGTGTGTGTGTGTGTGTGTGTGTGTGTGTGTGTGTGTACCTACAGGGAAGGCGATCTCACACAGTTTGTGTGTCCAGTCGTCCAGCTGTTGTCTCTCTGCAGCGAACATGTAGATCTTCTCTGTGGTCTCGATCAGGAAGGGTCCCGTGTCTCTGGGACAGCTGTCCATCTCCACCTCCGACACCCGGATACAGTCCGCCAGACGGATCACCTAGGAGACACACACAGGCTCTTACCACTGAGGTAACAGTATGCATTATCGCTATGGCAACAATTCAGTTTTATTTATATAGCGCCACATCATAACAAAGTTATCTCATAGCACTTGTTCACACAGAGCAGGTCCAGACCGACTCTTTATTACAGAGACCCAACACTTCCCACCATGAGCAGCACCAGGAGACAGTGGCAAGAACCAGAACCAGAACCAGGCTCTGGGTGGGGGCTCATCTGCCTCGATGGGTTGTGTTGAGAGAGAGCACACAGCACAGTTCCACACACAGATGTAAAGCAACAGCAGCAGCAATGGTACTGATGTTAACATTAATAAAAATAATAGCAGCAACAACACAATAATACTAATAACAAGAACAAGAACAGTAACAATAGTAGTAGCAGCCGCTGTTGAGCAGGAACATGGGGGCCGTATAGTGTAGTACAGTATAGTACAGTGTAGTACAGTATAGTACAGTACAGTATGTGTAGTACAGGACAACAGAATAGTACACAGTGGGGTATATTCTACCTTCTTGTTTTCTTGCTGTTTGCGTAGAGTTTTGTCGTTCTTCTCCGCACTTCCTCCATCTTTACACTCAAAGAACTCCAGCCTGGAAATGGAACGGGAGCTTTCTCTGTACAGGACGCACCACACGCGCTTCCACTTCTGCACACAGACACACAGTGAAGGTCAGAACAGATGTTTGAGAGCTGATCTCTGCACAGAGCAGCTGCAGGTGGAAGCTGCTGAGCTGTAAAGCAGCACACTGAGACTCTCGTTGCTGCTGCTGTTACTGTGGCACATTGTGACCACGCGTGGAAAGTGTCAGTTCTGAGACGGACAAGTGAAAAACGCAGCTTAACGCCTGCTGTGTGAAGCCTGTGCTATTTTCACTACAGCTGTTTCTGTTACCAGCTCCTTCTATACAGCCTGTAATGTTGTTGCATTATTCCATGTCGTCCACCGTTCGGCTGACAGTGGAGGAAGTAACAGAGCTGAATCGAAGTCTGTAAGATGGTGGAGCCGGCAGAACGGGACAGGGGTGTGGGGTGTGAATGAAGTGCTATGTGTGCGACCCACCAGCAGGGGATTTAAAAAGCAGCCACAAGCAGTCAGCAGCTGACTCAAAGAAGAAGAGCTTAGCAGCTAACCTACAGCAGCCGAAAATGTCAGGAAACTAGGGAGACGAAGGGGTCCGGGAGCGACTCTCCCTCCCAGCAGAGGACGACATCACTGACACATAAGCAACAGACGCTGACGCTGCTGTTACACCTCTTCTGCTAACAGGGGTCTAAAGTCATACAGTGGTTCTGCATAGTGTGTTTTCTGTTCAGTGTAAAGAAGGAACGCTGGATTAATGACAGCTCTTCTTTATGGCTCTTCAGGCAGAGAGAGATGCAACAGACACCAGCCAGACCTGAACTTGTATTTACTTGAGTATTTTACTTGAGTACTTTTACTTCCCCTCCACTACAATTCAGAGGCAAATATTGTGCTGTTTACTCCACTACATTCAGTTACTTTAGTTACTAGCTACTTTGAGTACGATTCTGAATGCAGGACTTTTACTTGCAGTGGAGTAATGTTACCCGAAGGTACTGCTGCTGAATACTTGTTCCTGTTCCTGCTGCCACAGGAACCTGTGTTAGCGTTAGCATCGGCTCTGTTGATGCTGGTGTTCGTACCTTTCCAAACCTCTGCTGCTGCAGGTACAGCATCCCCTGTTTCCTGATGTCCTCGTCCATGGCGACACTGCAGGTCCTCCTCCTCTCCTCACCTCTGCTTTCTCGTCTTCTCTTTGCGCTCCACTTTTCTCGAAGTCTGCCTCGTCTCCTCCTCTGGTGTCTCCTGCTTTCCTCGTCTCCTTGTATTTCCCTCTCCTTCCTCTCTGACTTCCTGCTTCTCCGTCTGCTTCAAGTCTCCCTCTTGTACTTGTTGTCCACTGTTTCTAACTCTTTCTTTCTCTCTGCCTGGTTTGGCTTTGCTCCTCTTCACCTCCTTTCTTTTGCTCTGTGTTGTTTCTTACTCTTTCCTGCTGTGCTCCTTTCACCTCTTTTCGTTTAGTCTTCTTCTGTCTCTTCGATTGTGTCGTTCAGTCTCTCCTCCTGCTGTGCTTCACCTCCTCTTTTCTTCCCTCCCTCCCTCTCTCTCTGTCTGTCTGTCTGTGGTATCAGTGTGATGCAGAGAAACGTCGAGTGTGTCATGTCAGTTTCCTGCCTTCACACTCTGTTGCAACGTGTAATGCAGAACTAACCAGCTGTGAACGTGTTTTGTTCCTCCTTCCACGTCGCTGACAGTTTTATTCAAACGAATCTTCCGTTCTGCTCTGAGGTTACTCAACCTTCTGTTTTAATGTCCCAGCTTTGCTTCCCACCTGTTCCTCCAGAATCTGATTGAAGTCCTCATAAAAACGTAATTTGGTGTCATGCCCCCCCTGGTGGCCATAAACACAGTGATCACCATCACAAGGAAACGTCCTTCAGGCAGTTTGAGCAGCTGCAGCTACTGAAACTTACCCAGCTGCAACTGAACTGTTGTCAACTAAATGTATTTAAATGATCAAAAGTAAAACTACTCATTGTGCAAATAAAATGTCTTACTTGATGGAGTTTAATTTTACTTATTATATACTGAGTTCTGTAAATATAATTTTCATAAAACAAGTGAAAAAGGGAAAGGTTCAAAAAGAACATCTGTAGAATAAGACAGTTTGCTTCACAGGAATGATGAAAGATGAGATTTCAGAAAGTACAAACTGTTAAAAACACAATAAGACTCTAAATATTCAGTTGAGTACTAAAGATAATCACATTTTATAGACCAATGCAACATAACTGATATCAGGTGTCGGATACATGCAGCGCAGGAAGTTCCATAGTTCTGAGATGTAGTGAAGAGGAAGTATAAAGGAGCAGAAAATGAAGTACTCAAGTACAAGTACTTCAAAATTGTACTCAAGTACAGTATTTAAGTAAATGTATACATAGTTCCTTTACAGCACTGAAGTTCCTGCAGAGTGAAAAGGAAGGCTGTTGTCATGGAGACCGATGATAGCTCAGTATTGATGATCTATACAGTTACAGTGTGATGGTGCGTTCACTTGAAACAGGAATTCCTGCTGTCATCAGCTGTTTGTAGCAGAAATGAAGAAAGGCTCCTTTCAGAGTGATTTGTGTTAGTTTAATTATGTATCCTAGTTTCTAGCCAACACATATCATTATCTCTGATGTCCATTATCTCATAAACGTTCAGAAATCCACTTAGAACCCAGAAAGAACGACGAGGCTGCAGAAGCAGTTTAGCAGTTTCCTTCAGTCTGTCTGAACATCAGGAGCTCGCTCTCTGCTCACGGTGACTAATACAGGATCAATTAAACAGGACTGGACTGATGTTGGTGTGCTGGGGAAATGAAAGGCACAGAGTGCAGCATTCAGGTTCTTTTATTGCAGAGAAGACGAGCTCACGGTGCAGCAGCTGCAGGTCAAACTGTGGTGTTTGTGTTTCCTCACGTTGATGCTAATTCCTTAATTATTCTGTTTGTTTCCACTGATGTTTTATTACTTTCTTCCTGTCTTTTTCCTGTAATCCTCATTGTCTTTCTACTGTTAATAATCCAACATACAGTCTAAATGATTGCAGCAGTTTGTAATGATCTGTGATAAAAGCAGCAGCAGTGTGACAGAGCCTCTCAACAGGTACAGTCACACTGCTTGTTGCTCTTTGAGCAGACAGTCGGATCAGTTTTCCTTCTCTTCTCTCTTCATCCCTCCATCTTCTTCTTCTTCCCTCGTCTTTGACGGCAGGATGCTGTAGACTTTGGTCCAGTAGGAGACGTAGTCTGATCTCAGGTCGTAGCTGAAGAGACGACACAGACGAAATACGATCAAAATGAAATGTTTCTGTACTCCAACAGTATGACAGAATGACTGTAGAATGACAGAAGAGTACATTCTAGTACAGTGTAGTACCTGACGGAGGACTTGGAGATCTTGTGGTTGATAGTCAGGTAGGGTCGGCTGTGTTTGGTGAAGGGGGGCCAGAGAACTGGGACTCTATTGTCGCCTTGACTGGGATCACTGGACAGGAGGAGAGCAAGAGTTTATACCCGAATAAAAAAGGTCGGACCACGTCACACCATTTCAGATCAGAACAGTCCACATCAGTCCAGGACGTCTAACTGGTTCAAGCCAATTGTCACCAGTTCAACGGTTTAAAGGAGTTCTAATCATTCAAAACCATTTCACATGTGTTCAGACCAGTTTTAACCAGTTTATACAGAAGATACAATCACAGAGCTGGAACAAGGTTTAAACTAGTTCACAACAAGGTGACTCGGGCCAGTTTAAACAGTTAAGATCAACTGAAACCACTTCAGACTGCTTTAAACTAATTTAGACTACCACAAACCAGTCCAGACCAAGTCGGACTGCTTACAGAGGACAAAGACATTATTTTCTAATCAGTCTGACCACTAGTCTAGTGTGGCTCTTTACAGACCAGTACTTACTTAGTATTTTAGCCTGGTCAGCGAGAAACCAGTCAGCAGCAGACCTAGTTGCACTCAAAGGTGTTGACCTGTGTGTTTGCAAAGCATGCTGGGAGCTTACCCGGTCCTGGCGAAGTTGGTCCAGTATGCGATCATGTACTTGGACAGGTCTCGGTGTCGGGGGAAGTAGACCAGCGGGGTGGAGAAGGGTTTACCAAACAGGTACTGCAGGTCCTCAGCGTGCTCTGCCTCCACCCAGAGAGGGAATCCTGGGATCCGAGTCTCCATGTTGAACAGGTAGGAGTAGGTACGGGCCCCACTGAGGGACAAACAACAAGAGAGTCACAAGAGGTGCATTGGGTCATTTTTCATTGTCAGTGTTACTGTTAGCTTAGCATATAGCAGTCGGTACAGAACTGTCATGTCATGTTATGTTTAGAATCACTCCTACTCCTACAGAACTCCAAAACCTGCTCTTCAGGAAAAAAGCGGGCAAAATTAAAAACAATCTTTCACCACCTACAACAGTAACTTTAAACCTGATCGTTGGACCAATTAGAGCTGACCTGGCGTGGTTGGCATGGAGCTGGAGGGCAGTCTGAGTGGGAACCAGAAACAGGAAGTCAGTCTCTATGTCGGCCACCGTCTTCTTCATGACTGCCTGTTCTGGAGCCGAACCCCAGTGAGATGAGTAAACGCTGTAGGCCGAGGCGATGGCGGCGTTGCCCTTCTCTTTAGTCAGCCCAGCCAGCAGACCCTTCACCTGCTCTCTGAGGAGTCCACAGGAGGACAAACAGGAAAAGGTCACACAACCAGAACCTTTCTGCAGAAGAGTTTCACCGTTTCAATCGTTCATTGAATTACTCTTTTTTTTAGAGCGTTTTGGGAACCGTTTCAACAGTTTAAAGGTGCTATATAAGTAAAGTCCATTTACCATTTTGATATGAACTAGTAGGAATGAGTCGTCTCAGAGAGTGATTCGATCATGTCGGCCGCGCATGCGCAACAATAATACTGTCTGAGTTTTGCGTTTGGGAGTTAATGAACTAAGTTACTAAAATGAACCTGTTATCACATCACTAATTTGATCTCTTCATCTCGGAATATCTCCCCGCTCTTCATGGCCATGACTTCATTATGTCAGAGAACAAATTACAAATCACAGGTAGCTGAAAAAACTGGCATTCATTACTTGTGATGAAAAGAACTCTGGTCTGATTCCGGGAGCCTGGACGCTGCTGGACCTCAGCCCCTGGAAGTGCTGGTAGCTGGATTTTGTTACCGTTGGACAGAGCCAGGCTAGCTATTTGCCCCTGTTCCCAGTCTTTATGCTAAGCTAAGCTAACTTGCTGCTGACTGTAGCTTCATATTCATATTCAGACCTTCAGACACAACAGGTCTTAACGTCTGCTGATATTTATCAGATTTAATAATAGTTTTATTTATTGAGCACTTTTCAAGTTCTTTCCAAGATAATGAAATTCAAAACATAAGCAACATGAAATGGACTTCACTTCTAAATATCTTAACGGTTCCCAAAGCACATTTACAGCTCGGTCTCATTCACACAGCGATGGTGACGTAGCTGCCATGAAGGTGCTGGCCTCCATCAGGAGAAACTTGGGGTTCAGAGCCTTGCCCAAGGACACACGTGGACAGGAGGAGGCGGGATCGAACCACCAACCCTGGCATTAATGGATGACCGGCTCTTCTCTCCTTTAACACTTAATTTCGCAGATCTATGTTGCTTTTTGATATTTCAACCACCAAAGATGTTGATAAAGTACATTTTTAGTTTCAGTACTTGTCATCACCTTTTATAATGCATGTATGAAGCACCCTGCAGTGTATAACATCTATTTATTACTATATACAAGCAGTCCATTATGTTAGCACACCACTGTCATGTGATTCCAGGTGTATAAAGGCAAAATTTAGATTCTTTAAAATTAAATGTATCATGTGTGAGACTGTAAGTGTGAGCTCTCCTTGAGTTTGGTATCAGGTTCTATGCAGTCCTGCTTTTGCATATC
The DNA here is from genome assembly GCA_036023855.1 of Gadopsis marmoratus. Taxonomy (NCBI): domain Eukaryota; kingdom Metazoa; phylum Chordata; class Actinopteri; order Centrarchiformes; family Percichthyidae; genus Gadopsis; species Gadopsis marmoratus. The sequence continues at coordinate 6,818 of JAVQJF010074628.1, forward strand.
CAGACCGTCGATTTTCTTTCTTTCTTTCTTTCTTTCTTTCCAAGTTTTATTGATTCCATATTCAATTTTAGATTTCAGATGGATGAATCTGGGTTTGGTGGATGACAGAATGCATAGTGCCTACTGTAAAGTTTGGAGGAGGAGGGATAATGGTCTGGGGCTGTTTTTCAGGGTCTGGGCTAGTCCCGTCAGTGAAGGGTGAAGGGTCTTCTTAATGCTACAAGATACAAAGACATTTTAGCCAATTGGGCAACAGTTTGGGGAAGGCCCTTTGCTGTTCCAACATGACTGAAGACATGGTTAGATAAGTTTGGTTTGTAGGAACTTGACTGGCCTGCACAGAGGCCTGACCTCAACACCACTGACCACGTTTGGGAGGAATTAGAACCCTGATTGTGAAGGCCTTCCCAGAAGAGTGCACAAAGAGCGGGTTCAACTCCATATTAAGACCCGTGGTTTTAGAATGGGATGTCCAACAAGCTCATGTAGGGTTGGTGGTCTGGTGTCCACTGACGTTTGACTATATAGTGCAGGTTGTATGTAAACTAAAGTCTGATCACATCTCAGGGAGCAGACATCCTGGAACAGAGTGAATACAGAAGAATTTCGTGTGAAAACGGACCCCAAACCTTATGAAACCTTTTCTTTGCCCCTTAAACTATCAACAATATGTCGGTCCATTGTTCTTACAAAATAAAAGTCCCTAAAGCAGGCTTGTAGTTCAGTGATGTTTCAGTACTCACACAGAGGTGCCATTATTCTTGTTGATAGAAGGAACATCGACTCCAGCAAAGATGTGCCCGTCCATGCTGTTGACCCCGGCCAGGTAATCAAACTGAGCTGTGTTGTGAAACAGCTTACTGGGCTCATCGGGGATGAAATCACCATCGACCACCGGAGAAAGTTCAAGGAGATCCATGACCACACCTGCAGGGAGGAGAGGAAGGCTGTGATACAGTGGTGCACCTTTATGGTACACAAATCTTATCTTATCTTCCTGAGAAGTTCATGAGAAGTGCTTGAGAGCTCTCTAGTTGACCTTTTTTCTTTAGCTCTTTCTGCACGTTTTCTGTAAGTCTTCAACTGGTCATGACACTGGATGGATCATCTTGAGTTCCATATTTCACACCTAATCTTGAATTTAAATACTTCAAATAATCACTTTAAACATTCCAAATGAACACTAATTAAATGTGAAGCACATGTGAAATTGTGACAGAATGGTTAGTGGTCGTTTATACTTGTATGCAGCTCAGTGTCTCAGTGACTCAGATTCCTCCCTGTTACAGTAGATGCAGGTTGTTCCTGCTGATCTCACTGAGAGTCAACAGCTCAGTCAGCAGCTTTCTGTTCACTGTAAGATCACCAGTGGATCACACCTGGTGGATATTAGCCTTACACCTGACAGGTGAACACACTGAGGACTCCAACCAAGGACTTTGTCCTTGGTTGTTTGTTTGGGGTCTAAATTCTGCCCTCTGGTGGCCAAAAGCTGTATGATGCAGCTTTAATGACAGCGAGAGCAAAGATCAGTAAAGAGTCCTGTTTCAGTTGGTGCAGATGTCTTTTGGTCCATTCCAGATGTTCTGACCTTTTCCCAGAATAAGCAGCACGTCAATTTTTCCAGCCATGGTGAGACCGACCGGATCGCTCATCTTCAGACACGTTAGCATCTCGTCTACGTTGGCTCTCCAGCAGCCGACTTTCCGAGCAATCTGCAGAAACAAAAACACTTTAAAACAGGAAGTCAGGTTAATCCAAAGTGATGCAATCTGCAGTGAGAACAGTGTTGGTGGACCTTCTTGGTGAGAGCCATGGGCTTCTTCTGCAGAGCCCAGGGACTGAGGGCCACACCACACTGTGAGATCGCCCTGCGGAACAGCCCTTTACTGTAGGGAGACAGCATCTGAGGGGACAGACAGGCAGACAGGAAGGCATTTAACATTTAACCTGTTTTATTCTTTTTGGTAGAAACTGACTTCCATATGTATGTGCATCATTTTGACTTAATAATTCATCCTTTTGAAGTAACATCGTGAAAAACACAATGTTGTTTGGCAGACTAACATTAGCATGATGTACCCGTGTTGCTAATAACACTTTAAAGAGGTTTAGCTTCAGTTGGACTGAGTTAAGTCCAGGCCAGGTGTTGCACCTGACCAGGTAGAGACAGACCCTCACGTAAGGTCTGGTTTTTATAATCTCTCCGTCTGGACATCCTGTTCAGCAGCAGGTTTTGACCTCTGACCTGGAAGCTGACGCTGGCGGCTCCGGTTGACTGGCCAAAGATGGTGATGTTGTAGGGGTTTCCTCCGAACGCCTGGATGTTCCTGTGGACCCAGGAGATGGCAGCATGCTGATCCCACAGACCGTAGTTACCTGAGAGGTGAAGGGTCACCTGGTTACTGTCTCTGACACATCAGGAGAGGAGTCTTCTATAAAACTGTTGCTCTGTTCATAACCACAGATTCTTCAGAGACACTTCAGATTTGATTTAAACCGGTCTGGAACAGTGACTCCCTCCCAAACATAAGGGTTTGCTCTGGTTTCCAGCAGCAGACCCTGAGCTCAGACTGGGAGGTGCTGACCTCCACAACAGTCTGATAAAGCCAGAAAAATCAGAATGGAGGCCACGACCTTCAGAGTCCATCCAGAGAGCTTACGAAGCCAGAGTGGAGAAACATCACAGCAGCACAAGAACATGGAACATGTAGAACAAATAAACATCCCAGTAACATGTAGAACACGCGGGAACAAGACACCACGGAGATAAAGACCAGTCCCTATAGTCACTACAGACCAGGTGACCCCCTCCCCAAACACTTTGTGCTGGTTTTGTGTTTCAGGTTAAATGATGTGTTAATCATTTGTCATAGAATGTATCTAGAAAAGTACTTCATGAAGAAAATGTTATTGTTCCCATCATTCATATTCACTGGGCATTGGAGACCTTTTGAGAAACTTTCGAGGACAACCCCACCTGAGGCTCCTCCCACCTGCTACCTGAGCTACACCTGTAATCCCCACCGTCTATAACCACAGATTTCAGACTTCAGCTGAAACACAGACCTGATCCCAACAATGTCGTCACATGTGAGGAGCAGCTGAACCAACAGCCAGCGTTTATCTGCTGACAACAAACACGCCGCCGCTCTGATCACATGCCTGCTGGGAAATCACCAGCAGGCACCAAAACACACCCGATCAATTGCTTGGTGCCGTGGCAACGGAGGGAGGATCTCTGCCAGGTGCTGCAGGTGGAAATGTGTCGGATCATTTAGATGATCAATGAACTGTTTCAGTTCATTAGTTATTGGTTGTTTGGTTCTCTAGAAGGTCAGTTAACTCAGAACTAATCAGCAGAAGATGAAGCGTGGTGGTGTTGTGGTTAGACCTGGCAGTCGAGCGTCTCCGGTGCTGAGGAAACCCATCGTTCCGACTCTGTAGTTCACTGTGACGACGATGACGCCGCCCCTGTCGGCCATCTGCTTCCCGTCGTACAGAGAGTCTCCGAGGATCGCCACGTCGTTCGACGCCCCCAACAGGAAGGCCCCGCCGAACAGGTACACCATCACCGGGAGGTTGGTGGACACTGACGGAGAGAGAGCTGTTCATCAGCTGCTATCAAACTCCAAACTCCAAATACAAGGTCACCCTGAGGGAAGGTGGAGGTCATGTGACAGACGGAGGCTGAAGGAATCAGTAGATTTCTGGTTTGTAGCATCCTTGCTACCTGAGCTACATGTGTTAAAACCAACCCAAAAAGTTACTTCATCATTTCCCTTAAATTCTTTAAAACGTATCGGCATAAATACCCGACGAAGAGGTCCAACACTGATGCTAATGTAGCTGTCAGCTAATGTTATCATGTTAAGTCATGATCATATGAATATTAAATACACCACTGATGTAATATCTAATATCTAAATCTGAGCTAAAATGGTTGATTTTTCTAGTTCATTCTTTTAAAAACATGCAGGTTATTTCTTCAGTTAAATGTTGGAACTGAGCCGAACCCGAACTGATTCTGAACAGCTGTTTAGTTTGCAGTGTGTTCACACTAGATTCACTATAGGAAGTTCAGATGAAATACTCTTCCAAGGAAGGAAACAGAAGCTGCTCACAGCTGGAAAACTTTAATTACACTGTGTGCGGTTTACACAGTGTGTGTGTGTGTGTGTGTGTGTGTGTGTGTGTGTTGCCTACATTTCAGTCCCTGTGGAACGAAGATGTTCAGGTAGAGACAGTCCTCGCTGCCCTGGGTTTTTGTCTGCAGCAGCGTCACCTGCAGGCAGCGGTCCCGATATTTAGTTGCCTTCAGGATCCCTGGAATCAACAAACATCTGGATTGGTTTGCGTTCCCTCTCCCGCCGTTACTCAGCGTGTCAATATGTCATGCTGTAAACTGTCCTTACAGGAGGGATGAATGATGACTTGTTCTGTAAAGGAACAGTTCGGAGCTGTTCAGGTTGTGTCTTCGTGTTCAGCACTGAGCGGAGGTCAGGACTGATCAACATGTTGTATTGATCTTTAGGGATGTTGGTAGCTGGCTAGCTGTTTCCCCCTGCATCCAGTCGTTATGCTAAGCTAGGCTAACCACCTCTTTTTGGGTCGCTGTTAAATCATGGCTACAAGCAGCTCAATCAGTCGGTTCCATCTAGTGTCATGACCTTCAGCCTGCCGTCAGCTGCTCTCTGACTGGATGTTTGTTAAAGGGTACATTAAAGTATCATTCCACTTCATTTCAGCCTGCCGTTTAGAGATTTGGGGAATCAAGGACTGAATAAATCAGATTTTACAGGAGTCATTTAAACGCTTCAGCCTGACACAGGAAGAAGCAGTCAGTTCAGTCAGTTCACTTCGATGGTCAATCGTATTGATCCGAACCTGAGTCCAACACGAGGCGTTGTGTTTAGGGACAGTGGAACTTTCATGTTCACTGCAGCAGGTGAGAAGTGAACAGAAACGTGACTTGTGGACGTGGTTGAGCGGATCTTTGACTCGGTGACTTACCGCTCCATCCAGGATGAGGTTTTGGTTTCTCCCACTTTCCAGGGACGTCAGCGAAGGGGATTCCCTTAAAGACGTCGACGCTGCTGAACAGACCCATGCTGTGACTCTTCCCCTCCACCTCCCCCCCCTCCGTCTGCACCACACCCAGCTGCACACACAAACACACACAAACACACACACCTGTGAAAAACTAAACCTGCTTCCAATCGAATCCTGAGACCAGCTTCTGAGCGTGGAGACCTTCAGACCTTCAGAGACAATGTGGAGAACATCATGTTGTCTCTGAAGGTCTTAAAGTGTAACTGCTAATATTTATTATATTTAATAATAGTTTATTTATTGAGCACTCTTCAAGCAGAAAGCACAAAGATCTTTTACGAAATAATGAAATTCAAAACATACGCAACATTAAGAACTGCAAGCGGTAGATCGTGAAATATTCACATGCATACAAACACGCACACGTAAAAGTTAAAAACTCATGAAGAGAAATAAAAACAGCTCATGACCACAGACGTCCACTCAGGCAGCTGGGACTACTTTCTTTGCATGCTGCTCCAGGATCAGGGATCCTCTCCAGGATGACGTGGGCGTGAGGGGGCTGAGGTAACTGTTCAGCGATGAGTACTTCTGTTTTGTTTGAGAACAATTTTAAGCTGTTTTGGGACCTCCAGCTTGTGATGTCAGATAGCAGCTAATCTGCTGGCGTCAGAGGGCTGAGACGATGGCTGAGTATCATCTGAGATGTTACATTACACATTATCTGCCGGGGCAGCGTGTTCAGGGTGAACATCCTGTGGTATCTATATAACTTCACCAACAGAAACGAAAACTGTCCAGGTGGCTCGAAATCCAGTCCAGAGCAGCTCCAGTAAAACCCGCCCACTGTTTCAGTCTGTTGATGAGACGGAAAGGTGGCTGTAACAGTGGAAACAGGACATGCAGCAGCCTCTGTGCTGTGTAACCGGACTGAAACGTCTGGATTAGTTGGTCCAGCACCACCTTTTCTAGGATGTTTGATATGAATGTTTAACTTCCTGTTCGGACTGAACACAGCAGTGAGAATAAAACTATTCAGCACATCAGTGAGCCTTCATCACCATCAACACTCACTACAGACCCACGTGTGGATTCATCCGCCGCTGAAAATAGTCCCCAACAGATGCTGTTTCCTCCTGTGAGTCTGATACAAACTACAGCGAGTTTTTAAAGATTTACGTCTTCAGCAGGAACCAGTGAGCTGAGAGCCACAGACGGGAGGACAGACGGGGCCGAGAGCCAGGTTGCTGGTTTGGGATTTGTTGACAAGAAGAAACATGGAGAATACAACGTATGTATTCTAACATGACGCTGTGATGAAGGCAGACTCACCTTCGCGGCTGAAGCTGAGTTCAGCCAGATGCTGAACAGAACCACCAACAGCATCATCATCAGCTGTCTGTCTGTCTGCAGTCAGTCTGCCTCAGAAACAGACCTGCTGCTGTTATTTATACCCTGTGTCCTGATGGAAACCTCTTATCTCCTGCAGCTCTGCTGAAGGCAAACGCAGCTTTAAAGGAACAGTCTGAAAGATATCAGCCTCATGTCTGTATGCTGCAGTCACAACCAACCACAAGTGAATTGTGAAAACATTTGTACATAAACCTCCAGATGATACAGAATATTGTCCTCAGTACAGCGATCAGCCAGAACTCTGTGAACGCTGACAGGTGAAGAACACTGATTATCTGGTTACCATGGCAGCTGTCAGTGGGAGGGATAAGTGGTCCAAGGAAGGAGAACCGCTGAACCGGAGACAGGGTCATGGACGGCCAAGGCTCA
>JAVQJF010074629.1:0-48538 GCA_036023855.1 Gadopsis marmoratus
TTCCTATTGGCAAGAGTGAGTGAGAAGTAAACAGTGGAGACCGACAGGGGAGCGTGTGAGAGAGAGAGAGAGAGAGAGAGAGAGAGAGAGAGAGAGAAGTGAGTGTTACAGTGGGAGCAGAGTGAGAGACTCCAGCGGAGGGGGGGGGGGGCGGCCAGAGGCAACTTCACCGGGCTTCATCACTGCGCACTGTGGAGGAGGACAGATCGCCTTCCAGCTCGACGCGCTTCAAGCAGGTTGCAAAGTGGACCGAGGACGGAGCCACTGATTGAAACAACCCGGTTCACTAACGGACTGTTAGACAGCGCAGCGGCGTCACAGGGAGGGATGCCGGCAAACAAGCTGCTGCAGCGGGGAAAGTTACCAACTATGGACACGTATTGTTAACTGAGAGTTTCCACGCTGCTCGGACCATTCAGAGCCATTTCCTTTAACTGGATGCTATTATAGACGAATCCCAGTGCGCTCGTCCGTCCGGTGAGATCCCGGTGCCGCGGCTGAAATCCTTCCACGCAGCACAACCAGCGGCCGGAGCCTCTACAATGACGGCGCTGTACCTCATCTTTTGCCTTACGGTCGCAGGTAAGGCAGGCTTTTTGTTTCGCGTCATGTCGCGTGCAGGTCTTTCCTGATGGAGAGGATGGAGAGGATGGAGAGGACGGAGAGGATGGAGCTCCAGACGGGCGCGCTGCGTCAGGACAGCCAGCGCGCTGCTGAAGGGGCTGCAGTGCTGCGCCGTCCGCGGCTGTTCGTCGCAGCCACACGTTCACTTCTGAAAGACTCCGTCAGCGGGGCTCCACCAGCGGAGAGGGGCACTGCGTAATTCGGGGGAGCTGCGATTGTTTCTGTTCTGGTTCAGATCTTCAGTGTGTGTGTGTGTGTGTGTGTGTGTGTGTGTGTGTGCGGGAGAGAGAGAGAGAGAGACGATCCCTCCGCTTTACTCGGAAGGCAGGATGTTGCGGATGCAGTGCGCACGAACGGAAAGTTTAACTTATAAGATTCTTATTTGGTTCTTTTCTACCCGGGGTTCATTGCGTTCAGTGCGTCCACTCACAAGAAATGCTCTCGTGTTTTAAAATGAGGATGAAATGCTCGGATATTTAAGCAGGCGAGACCCCCCCCCCGAAGTTGCTCAGATTGATATCCATTAAAAACAAAACCACTGCAGCCAGTTGTTCAGCCTGGTGAAACGACGTGGACGTTATGTTTCCTACTGGACTGTTCCGGTGGGGTCTGATTTTGACACAGTCGCGTAAACATGGTGCATCCTGCGGGGAGCGCGTGTCTGCGTGTGTGATGGAGGCAGTGTGTGGGGGGGGGGGGGTGCGTGCGTAATAAAGGGATAAAGAGAGTGAATGTGACAGAGACACAGAGAGGGGGGGGACATTTGGGTTTTTTCGGGAGACAGGCTGGGACGTAAGGCACCTGTCTGCACCCCCCCAGCTGCTTTTTCTGAGTTGCCTACAGTAGTTTGTTTATGATTCTTAGACACAAAAAGACGTACTTATACTCAAAATGTATTCAGTTCGAAAAGCAATACGTTCGTGTTTAATATGATGCATGTCTGCCGGTTGCTATGGTTGTTTTTCCAGCTTTATTAATTCGCTATTCATCACTGTGTCTCTCTTACTATTAAAGTGAGCCTGTAATAGAATTAGCATAGAATGAGACAGAGAACTACATATAACCATTATAAACAAACAGCTAGTAAAATGCACTCTGATCATTTAGTGCAGTAAATGTTTCGATGTAGGGAAAGAAGCTTGCAGCAATTAATACTGAGCAACTGTTGACATATCAGCATTTTTCAGAGTCTCTGATAAACTAGAGCATTGCATTAACATTTTGAGAGAACATAACTACATTTAAGTGTAAGAGAATACACAACAGCATCACAGGGACACAGGTCTTCTCCACTGGGAGGGATAAAAGATGGAATAATCAACTCTAAATAATTTTGGGCTTTGTTTTTTTATTCCTCTGCCTCGACCAGAAGCAGTGTTTGTGGCTTCCAGACTCAATCACATGCAGTTTCCCCAGCTTTCAAGATGCCAAATGGCAAAGAGTGCTTAATAGCCATTTGTTGTGAGTACATCTTTACCTTCAGCCCTGCAGCTCTGCATGGTTTTGTCATTATTCAAAGCTCGGGGGAGGGATATAACACCGGCAGACCTCTGCTCCCTGACAGACAAGCAACAGCTGGATGAGAAGGGGCGGTTGCCAGACAGTGGCATATTTCACCCGATCCTATCACACACACACACACACACACACACACACGCACACAACTCTCTCTCTCACACATACACAAATAATGAAAATGTTAACAGCTGCCCTAATTAGAACCTAAGAGACCCTAGACCTCATTTATTGTGCCAGTCTTACACAGTATAAAAATTTGGCCACAGCACATGGCCTCACTTAGAAATTTGCATATGGCATATAGTATACATTTGCATGAATATATGTAGTCTTGCACAACACCGATAATTTACTTTCTCTGAAAGTCCCCACGGCCCCCAGAGGAATTGGATTCCACACTGCATAAGTATTCTGAGTAATCTTCAGTGAGCTCTTCTTTGGAACCTTTTGCTTTGGGTCGCTTGCGTCTCATCGGGCCAAGTTCAAAGGCTGTGAGCTGAGATTACAAGTTTCGCTCCCTTCCTCTTAAGTCGTGTCGCCTGTCATGTCTCACTATAGTGCAACGCCGTGGAAATTTTCCACCTTGCTTCTTCTCACAACTCTTTTGCCTGGTTGCAGAATGTGTGACTATGGGACACGAGGACATGAGAGCGTGTCTGCTTAATGGGCCAGGGGCAGCTGGCAGACTCTCACCAAAGGTTGAAAGCCCGTTCACACACATACTTCAGCCAATCACACTCAAACAGAGAACTGATATTTAGCTGAGGAAGTGATAAGTCCTGACCAAGCCCTCTCCTCCCCACCCCATCATTTTCCATTTCCCATTACCAGAGATTCGTCTTTTCCTCATGCAGTGCAGATATGTTTATGGACGCAGCGACAGCGTGGCCCAAGAGGTTGGTTTTAGGGAACTGTGCATATTTTATGATCTGCCGATCTGCTCTTTGGATTCTTGCGGAGGGAGTCAGGCTGGGCAGAGGGAAACAGAGTATAGGATGAGGAGGGAGTGGAGGATGGAGGGAGGGGAATCTTGTTGCAGGGACACAGACACAGATGTGTCACCAATGTCTTGATTAAACTGACAAGCAGCAGGGAAACACTGAGGAAGACCGCTGAGCATCGTTAACCTTTTCTTAATCTTGTTGCTCTTGTCTCTCTCTCTGTCACACACACAAGCATACTCATGGCCTCGAATGTGCTTTTAAGTTTTCCATTTCTCTCTCTGTCTCTTTCATTCCTTGTATGCCTCTGAGATACAGAGAGATTGAGGATAAGGTAGGTAAGTGGGAGGAGGTTTGGTGGCAAGAGCCCCAGCCAGCCGATGAGGAGTGTTAGATACGATGTGCACAATAGTGCAGACACAGCAGAATCCAAACACAGCTGAGTCTTGAACAGAAGTGTCTTGCATTATTTAGGAGACATAGTCATGGCAAAGATATAGATGAATTTTGGCCTATTTTGATTTCCTGTCTGTGTGAGCTCTGTGTAATGTTTTTGCTGCTGAGTGTTATATTATCTGAATTTGCTACCATCATTTGTGGCCACATCTCAAATGTAAAGATCTATACATTTGTTGTAGCTGAAGCTATGTCTCAATCTGTATCCAAGATAAGTATGTTAGTTCTCCTAAGCAGTTTAGCCAAACCACTAAGAAGTTAACGTTTGAATTTTGTTGTCTGTTGCTTGTAGAAAGCCTCCAGATTTTCACTTTCACAAATCATTTGGTCTCACACACACACACACACACACACACACACACAGAGCAATGAATGATCAAGATCTGAAACAATGGCTTGCTGTGTTTTTTTTCTTTTTCTGAAGACGTGCCATGCAAACATGCCATTGTCTTTCTGCCCTTCTTCATAAACAGACATCCCCCTTCCCGCACACGCACTTGCTACACGTATGGAAGGAGGAACTGGAAGGAGAAAGGAAACAATGGGGCTTCATAATGTTGTCTGTCTCTAATCAGCTTTGCCATGCGGGTAAACACAGATAGAGAACTTGGCAGTGTGTCCTGAGGCTTTGTTATCAGCTGTTAGCAACTTAACTGGATGTGTACACCGGTCTGGCTCTACACAGGAAGCCAAAGTGGCCAGGTAGCAAACTGCGGATGGCACTTGGCCTCGTCCAGTATTATTTTTACCTCTGCCCGCCCATCCTCTTTTTGTCTTTGCGTTCTCCTTGTGTCTGTCTCTGCACATCCTCACCTCATCTTGCTTTGGGGCAGTTGCAGGAAATGACAGGGAATGGGACAATGGAGGGGCCGTGTCAGCATCCTGCCATTGCCTGGAGTCTTCTTCCCCAGTTACCACACTTTCAGGCTCTATCATCGGCATGCAGACTGGTGGGGACAGCACAAATGTGTTTACTTTTTTACTGTTCTATACAAACACAGTAATGGCAAGAATCGAGAGAGCGGGAGAAACTGGGATTCTGTGCATGTCATTAAAACAGCCCCCCAAGGGAAACAGTCACGTTTATACAGTAGCAGCTATTTTAAGAAAGAATTGGGATTGCATTTATCTCCCCCCTAAAATGCAAGTGTCACTTCCTTCTAGAGAGATGTAGCACCATTTCAAAAGACCCTAAGCCCAGAAACCAACATACAACGGGAAATAAATCGCAGACATACTAGACCAAACATTCATTTTTATTTTCCAATCAATTCCTGCCCTGCAAGACAAGAATTTCATATCTCCTACTGAGACACTGAAACCAACAGCAAATTGAAATGTATCTTTTGCGTTGCAGCAATATCTGTTTCTGTGTTATCTTCACCAGCCGTGTTCCTTAACCTTGTATTAAAGATAGCTCTGTTGGAGAAGGATTCTGGCAGCTGAGAAGGGGCTCAGGAAAAAGAGAAGTTCAGTTAGGAATACCCTCAGACGGCATTTATTTAACACTAGATGCTGATTTATTAAAGTTCTCTTTTAACTGTCCTTATATGAAATTTGATTGTCAGCGGCACGTACTAAATAGAAGACCTGAAATATTTAGCTGCGTGTAAGCTCCGGGGCTTACATGGCATGTGCACATCATCCAGGAATGACTCACAAGGAGCCCCGACGGAAGCAACACACACACACACACACACACACACACACACACAGACAGAGGTCAAGGGCACACACTGGGGCAGAGGATGATAAGCTGAGATGAGTGTTTGGCATCTTCAGGGCTGTGTGCTCTTTCTGGAGAGATTATTTAAAGTCCAACTGTCTAATTAATAATACTCCAGCTCTCAGGACATGTCATCTCTTTAACCAACTGGGGGTAAAAACACATTCAAGGAAAGAAGAGATTTCCTGCCTGCCGCTCACTTTATTAGTGATGGAAACAGTGCATACCCTTATGGGATTAAACACTCCCAAATACTCATCCCTTGAAGTCCAGCCCCCCCTTTCTTATTCTTCTTTTCATCTCTCCTTCCTGCCAGTTCAAACTGCCTGGAACGCCATGGCTAATATTGTGTTAGTGACTCAACCATTAACCAAAACAGTGGGATGGCTATTGTGCAGTCTCTTCTTCCTCTGCACAATGGAAGGCTGCTCCGTGTTGTTGCAGGAGACTGGGTAAAGAGTCGGAGAAAGTGTAGCGGCGTCTCTTATTTCCATTTTCTTCCATTTCGGACAGGGTTGAGAAAGTCGCCCTGGGAGGTCCGCGAGAGGAGGCAGCCAATTTGCTATCAACTGAGGAGTGTCAGTCAAAGCTTATTGATCAGGCTTTTAACTGCGGCTCCCTCAATGGCAAAACATGTTAATGTTATTGAGCTGTGAGGAGACGTGAGGAACAGTGAAGTGTGTGGGTGGCTGAGGTGGGTTGGCAGTTGAACCGGTAGGAGGGTAAGGTGTGTCTCTCCCCCGCCGTCTGCTTGGCCAAAGAAAGCCGATACAGAGATGGCAATGGGCTCAGCATGAGAATAGGGGGAGGGAGAGAGAAAGAAAGAAAAAGGAAGCCAGAGGGGTCAAAGGGATTTACTGCCAGGAGCCTAGCATTTCAGGTAATGGATATGCTTGTATTGGTGTAAACCAAACCTGCTGTTTTCCTTCCAGCATGGCAGAGGTGAAAAACAACAAAGGTGTAACTGACTGCAAGTCTGAGGGGGATTAATGGAAAGTTGATATTTCAACACCTCAGGCTAAACATTAGATCTCAGGTGTACATTTGGACGGGCAGAAAGGGGCTGTGTGCGTGCATGCGTGTACGTGTCAGTGTCTGAGTGTAGATTTGTGGATATTTGTGTATGAGGGTGAGATAAAGAAGGTGTATAGTGGGAGGCTTTCCTGCTTCTGCCACATTCCTGTTGAAGCTGCAAGAACACATGGCTAAGTGCTTCCCAAGCTGGCTGAGGTGAACCAAACACCCCTCCTGGAGGAAGCAGCCCAACCATTGTTCCAGCACATTGCACCCGTCTGACTGAGGCATCCTAGTGCTGTGCAGATCCCAGGGGGCTGGAAAGAGAACGAGGCAGAGGAGGAGAGGGACTGATTGTTCCCTACTCAGACTATCCACAGATGGGGCTACGGCACAGAATGCTGGCTGTTTGCTTTAGAAAGTCCCAGGCGTTTGCTTTGCAGTCGCGGTGTATCAAATGCTCTGGGGGATAGAGGAAGAGAGTGCCAGTGGGGACAACAGCAGGGGAAGGGAAAGAGAGAGTGGAGTAGAGAGAAAAAGAAAGAAAGGGGATAGAAATAGGACCTTGCCTAATATGATGTCAGTGTGAATATAGTGTCAGAGCCAAGAAGGGAAGACAGATGATACAGCCATACAATGATAGGGAAGTCCTCCCCTGTTTCCAAACAGAGACATATAGAGCTTGAGATAATGGAGAAGGGAGGGAGACTAAAGAGAGTTAGCCAGGAAGGGGGGAAAGGAAGGGATGAGATGCAGGGAACCCAGGCTGCATCCATCATGTGGTTTGGTGCAGAAGCCATTTGTACCTATTGTTCTCCATAATTTGTTTTCTCAGAGCCTGCAACGGGAGGGGTGACGGGGAGAAACAAAGCTACGGCAGCCATTTATTTTTGCGCTAATTACATAAGTGAGACAGCATAATTAGATGTATAGCTAAACAGACAAAAGGCTGAGAGAGAGATGCACAGAGGGAGATAGACAGGGAGGTGCAGATGAATTTAAATAGATGAGAGGCATGGCCCTCTCTATTTCACATTCAAGAGTGCGGGGGAACATGTTAAAAGAAGAAAAGGGGATGGAGAGGGATGAAGGGAGAGGAAGAGGGAGAGTAAAGGAGACGGGGCGATGGAAGGGATAAAAGATAAGAGGGAAGGAGAGAAAAGCCCTCTTCACAGACTGCACTTTGAGGTATAGTCAGCCTGGAATAGTCACCTCATTTAATACACCTGCTCAGCTGGAGGGGAAAGAGAGATATAAGGAGATGTCGTAAAGAAAAGGAGAAAAGGGCAAAAGAGAAGAGAGGAAAGAGGAGACAGATCTCATCTCTGCTTCTTCAGATCAAAGGCAGAGAGTGGCTACAGAAAGCTGTTTGTTGCGGCTTGTTTGGGTCATGATTTGACCCGGCCTGCTATTTTGATCAGGCAGAATTACACTTTACCACAGCCACATGCCAAACCCTCGAAGGTATCACAGGCTACGGGGCTACAGGCACTTTTCTAGAGACCACTGGTGACGTCCTGAAGTGGCGAGCGAGGCTGCAGGAAAGCTGACAAGAAGATGACAAAAAAATGGATGAAGTTGAAAGTTTGTTAAAACCAGCATAGTTTAGACATTTCTTTATATCTTTTCAACTAACTGAAAGGGAACATGTTTTTAGCTTAGTCGATGTTGTGTTGCTGAATGTTCAGCGCGTGCTAATGCAGCCGTGCATCTGCTCAGGTTCATGTGTAGGCGGTGTGTGGGTGTGATGAGCATGTCACCAGTCTTTTAGGAGTGTGATACAGGGGAAGATAAATAGGCCCTTAATGAAGCCACTCAATCACAAGCCAGTTAAAATAGCTGACCAAAGATTGAGGTGCAGTCAGGCCTGATTGGAGGCGTATTGAAGCCGGTCGAGGGAAGCTCTTGAGCCGTCACACTTTAGATTAACCATTCACTGCACTATAGACCTCGGCCTAACTACCCTTCCTTCTCTAAACAGTCCTCTGACACACTGTAGTAGCTCAGGTCAACTCCCTGATTGTGCTGGGGAGTTCTTTAAAAGCCAATTTAAACTCAGTCCTTTGTTTAACTCCCCGGGAACTCAAGCTGGGACATATTGTGTTGGTTGTGTGTGAGTGTGTGTGTGTGTGTGTGTGTGTGTGTGTTCTTTTATTCTTTTTATTGGGCTAAGTTTTGTGTGAGCTGTCTTTGAGCATGTGATGTTTTGTTAAAAAGAACTGGGTGTATCTCAGAACTGGCACAGACTAGTTTTTTTGGGCAAACGAGAGGGTGCATGAGAGAGATCAATGGGGCCAATTCAACCTTTTACAGCCATGACTGTTGCTGTAATGGTGTGGAAATGGACAGTGGTCATGTGGATCCCTTTTATACCTCCAGGCTTGGATCACAACTGAAGCTCCAATTCATTTCCTCCCAGCTTTGATTTAAAAAAAAAAAACATACTCTCAGGATGATTTCAAAGACTCTCACATGATGGTGACGAGGGAAGAGATCCTTCCGTTTTGTGAAACGGATGAGACCTCTATTCTGCCGGGTTTGCCGAAGGACAAACATAACACAGAGCTGCAATTTTCCTCGACAAATGACTACTCTAGTCCTCTCTCCTTCCAGCCTTGGCCTCTTTGATCCCAGGTAATGTGTTAACAGGCAACGGGTTCATGGAATACCCATAGCATTAGTATGTGTATTCCGTGCTGAGGTGTGAGAGTGTGTGTTTGCGCATGTGTGGCTGTTTTCACACCAATTAATGAATTGCTTTATAGGCCTGCTGAGGTGACAATGGCCTGTCTCTAGCAGGGCATTGCTTCCCCTCTTCTGTCTCAGCCTAAACCCATGATGGCCAGGGTTCTCTCTCACACCAACACATTAATGAGAACAGTCTAATTAGTGCTTGTGGTTCCATACAGGGGACCCCGGAAACCACAGCACCATTGTGAGTTGGCATAATCAGGGGACCACTCAAAGACAGAGGACCCACTGCACCAGTGAGAAAGTTCACACAAATAGGGGAACCTGTTTGGATACTCAAATTAGCATTCCACTTAATTGGAATAGCAGTGCAGTTAAAAAGAAAAGAACCGGTCGTATTTTCACATGTGTGACTACTGAGGTTCAGCTCTTTGCTCCTTCCCGTTTAGCTCCCTCACTCCCTGCAGAAGTGTCCCTCCCGAGGGCGATGCAGAAAAATGATTTTGCTCTCCTTCATCCCTCTCACTCACTCCAGATAATTCAATCTGTTCAATATCAAATAATCTCTCCCAATTTTCAGCCTATTTTAACCTTATCGCTCAAACAGATACCTCTGGGGGATGAGCCTCGTTCCACCTTGTTAAAAAAAAAAAGGGAGAGAAAGTAAAGGAGAGGTAGCCCAGGAAAGAGGGATGGCAAATAGCTCTCAGAGGAGTGCTTTAAAAGCCTCTGCTTGCCATTCTCATGAGCCATATGTGAAACAGTGGGCAGATAGATTGAAAGAGAGAAGAATAGTGAGGATAGGGAGGTGCAGAGGAAGATAAAGGAAGACGGAGACAATCTACAAGAATGGAAGGGGAGTGTAGGTGATGTGAGTTGTGGTACTTAAGGTCTGGGGCTCTAACTTGTGTCCCACAGCACTTAACATGCCCCCAGCCGTCTCTCCTGGCAGTTAATTAGAATCCAATAAGGTAGCCGCCTGTTGGTCATTGTTCCTCCGGTATGTTTACCCTTTCCAGAGGCTCCATTCGCTGCTTAATCTGCCGAGAAGCTGAATGTCAATAGGTCAGGCCAAGACTCCAAAACCGTGAGCGAGAGGGAGAGGTGGAGCGAAGGGGGAAGGAGAGAGGATCAGGGGGATGAAGGAAAGGGGTCATATTGCTCTCTCTCCTCTCAATATTTATCTCCGCTTCTTGTTGTTTTTTTAGCCTCCTCCCTCCCTCTTGCATCTCCTCTTCTCTTCTTTTCTTCTCACTTCTAATCCGTCCTCTTGATTGTTCTAAGCTGCTTTCAGCCAGCCCCTGGGAGGGTGTGTGTGGGGGGGGTGGTTTGGGGTCTGTTTTAATTAAGATTTAAAAGACAACTCCCTCAAGGAGGGAGATTTAAGAGCAGGATGGACTGAGCAAAGTAAATGAATGTAGGTAGGACAGATTGCAGAGAGGGCTCAACAAATATCAGAAATCGGAAAAGGATCAAGTTAAAGAGCTATTATTTTAAACACGAAGATGCATACACCCACACATTCACACAAACACAGCCAGACTCTGAGGCATTCGGCTGGCTAAGCCAAATGGTATTTTTTTTCCATTTGTAATCAAGCGGCACAATCTATATAGATCGATCTCAACGTCCTGTGATTCATACCGTATCCCGTGAGGGTGATATAGGATCAGTGGTAGCCAGCAGGCTAGCTAAGGGAGTTATACCCACACTGTCTAATGATCGATCATCTCACCAGATGGGCTTAAGAGCATGTAATGCTCCACTTGTTTATCAGAGCGCCAAACCTGAGGCATCTCAGTAGATGTGACCTGCAAATAAAGTCTTGTTTTGCAGACAGACAGACTATATGTAACGGAGAAAAGAGCTCAAGAGAATTGGTTCAAAAGTTTTAAATTGGCTTTTGCTGTCTTCATAGAATGACTAGACATGTGGATAGAAGCTAAACTAATTTCCCTGTGTAATGTGGTTGCATTTGGGTGATAATGTCACCACAGCGGAAGCTCTAAAAGTTCCTGTTAGACACTTAATTAACAATCATATCGCACCAGAGCAAAGGAAGATTTCTCTTTAGAAGTCTGGCCATCAAAGATACAGGCACGGCTACTTTTGCTTTTACCGCATAAACAATGTATTACAGACAAAGTGTGTGTGCCACTGCAGCCAGAGAAAAGGCGCGTGCTACGTGTTTGGTAAAACAGACACATAGCACACATCTGCCCCTCCTGCAGCCCGTACATTCTTCATCCACAGTGAAACCCCAAAGAAAGCACACCCACCCCAAAACAAACTGAACAATAAAGTGTTTAAGTTCATCAAGCCACAGACTTTGTTGCAGCCGGTAAGGTGTTAAAGGCCAGGCAGGGGTCAGGAGCCCAACCCACGGCATTCTTTGCCATGATACATCCCAACACACAGCCACCATATGTCCAGGGTAGCCAACCCACCCAGCATGACAAAGACCTATTCACACCCAGTTGACTCTGAGGAAATTTGCAATGCCATGGTATGATTGGGACAGAATGCAGCACTAGTCCAGCCAGTGGCTGTTAGAGAAAAACAAAAGACCAGCAGACACGGAGAAGTAAGAGGAGTGTTAGGGAGTTAGGGAAAAGGGAACGTAGACAAAGAACTTTACAAAGCACTTTGAGCGGATAAACGTAAGCGTGATCTTGCCCTCAGCTTGCTGCAGCTCCATCGCTTGCCTCCATCAAAGCCCCTTGAGATTCTCCCCGCACACTCTGCCTCCGTTACGCACAACTCTGTTAATAAGGCCACCAGTAAACGCCAGGAAAGATATGCAGGGATGAAAGATCCTTCTCTCATGTTCTCGCTTTGAGGTTGTGTTTCCGGGTATCGAGGGGAGATGGGGAAAATGCAGCTTTATAGAGTAATGCTGCATTTTAAGAGAAACAATAAACCCATCCGCTTATAAAATCATATTTTGTGTCCCGTATCCTGTTGTGTAGCACCTCTGGGGACTTTTGACAGACTTGAAAAAGCCCCCACCTCCACTAAGTTGAAGGTATAGAAGAAGCCCATGCCACAGAATAAAGTGTGCGGCGCTCCTGGGGGAGGGATACATCACACATATATTCTTTCACTGCAGCGATTAATATCTGGGAAAAAAAGGTCAAACCTGACTTGAAATGGTCCAGTATATCACAGTTACATTCGGAGGCTGCATTTCATACATCAATCCCTGCTGTGATGTCTCATCAGCCTGGTCACACAGGAGAGACCCACACTGCACATTATCAAAGATTGATGGGGTGTCCTAGTTAAAGACAGGGGGAGGAGAGACGACTGGTTAGAGAAGGGTACTTTGCGTTACTCCTTGCCTTCTCAGCCGTGGGCCATGTGGCCTTTTACAGCCCACTGCAAACATCATCACTGTAGCTGGCGAGCATTTTGTCAGGCTTCACTACTGCGTAACCTAAAGACCTGACTCCAAGGCATGCGGAGGAACAGCATTTTGAGGTCAATGTCCTCACACAAGACTCAGGAAGCTCAAGATGAGGGCTGAGCCTTCCATCTCCTCCCGTCCGCCCTCTCCTTCCTCATCCTCCCCTGTAACGGAAGACAAAACAAACTGACAGAACAAACAGGCAGATTATCCTAAATCCTGTTTTCGCTAACACACAACCCAACCATCTCTTATATCCACTGTTCACCGTCATCCTACCCGTTTCTTGTTCAGAGTGCTTGCTTAATAATTAATTGATTAATTAGTTCGCTCATTAATCATTTATTCATTAATCATGGCCTGATTTTTCTAGAGGAAGCGGCGCAATCTGAAAAAACCCTGAGTTCACATTTTCACTCTAATTATGCTCCTTTACTAATCAACGCTTAAGAAATGGAGTTTCAGGAAATTAGTTTCCCCCTTCCCTTCTTTTTCTCAACACAAAGCAGGATGTATTGAGGTCAGCAGGTAACATTTTTTCCCTCCCTTTCTTGTCTTCTGGAAGCTCTTAGTCATCAGTAATTTTAAAGGAATGATTCAAGTTACAGCCAATCTGATGAACAGAATAAAAAAAAATATGTTAAATTAAAACTTGTCTTTTCTCCACCTCTAGATGAAAAGGGAACAGAAATTCTGGTCACAGAACAACCACAGACATTGATTAATAAATGGCAATTTGAAGGCCGTTTGTAAGAACAGCGAGGCGGCAACATTGTGAATCACACACTTTTGTTTTCACTGGATCCATGGCTCTCCTGGGAGAGGAGGTAATTTGTTTAATCACCAGGAGTTATGTTCTCTGGACAGAGAGATGGGAAGATAGGATAGTTCAGAAACACAGTGTCTTCTGTAATGTGGAGTGAGTGCAAGAAGGAGAGCAAAGAGAAACATTTTAAACAGGTTTAATTAGTGTGTTTTTGTGTTCCTGTTAGATGCAGAGTTCACAACTCAGCTCAGCTGCTTTCTCTGAAGGAGCTCTTGTCAGCTGCTGACAAAAAAGAATTATGCATCAAATTAAAGAGAGCTCCACTGAAATGGAGGCAAGTCGGGCATTAACCTCTAAGCTTTAAAAAGCACACATATTAAGCAACACTAATGAGACTCTCATTGAGCTAGCTGTGTTTTATATTCAAACACACACAAAAGCAGAGCTTTGACTTCAATGTGCCACTGCTGCCTCTGAATGAGGTTGTCTCTGTTATTCATCTCACCAGAAGCAAACACTGCAGAAGTGAACAATAGCGTAACATGGCCCTTTTCACTCTAATGAGATGCATACATTTACAACATTACCACCCTCATTAAAAAATAATAATAATAAAGGGAAAAAAGTATTAATTATGAAACGCACTACTTCCTATCGTGAGGAGCCAAGGGGGTCTCCACTGGGCTCAATTAGGAAGAGCAGGCCGCAAATCCCTAGACTAAATTAATTGACACCCCAGGGCATTAGGCCCAAAGTCCCAGTACAGAATCTATGTAGAGAATTCCTTTGTTTTCATTTCCGCCGCCTTTTAGAAAAAGCAAGAGATGGAGGCAATTTTAACATGATCTCTTCATTGCTTTATGGATTTTTAATCTATTATTTATTTAAATATTTGTTTGTTTAGTTTACTTGTCATGTCTGCAGCCAGGACTGAAATGTTTATTTTTAAATTCCTGTCCCATCTTTGAGAAGCCTTTGAGAAGTCACATGTTGCGTGCCATTGCTGTTTTACCCACCGTGTCGGCTGCTATGCACGGACTAAACCAGGGCTTTTGCAAACAGAACAAGAAGTTAATGATTTAAAAGCATAGTAAATTATACTGAAAGCCCTTCCATCCAAACACTGGTGGAAGAGGGGGAGGGAGCCAGTGAGGGAAATTGGGATACAGAGACAGAAATAAAAAGCGAAACACAGAGAGAAGCAGGGGGGACAGAGAAGGGCTGGAACTGTGACACAGATCCAGCCAGCAGCTGTCTTGCGGTGAAAACACCAGGGGGGGTGAGCAGGAATGACATGAAATGACACGACTAGCTCAATCAACATCTTGTCAACACTGCTGGCTGATGTGTACAGACAATTTAATACCGCCACCACTGACTCCCTCCCCTTTTCTCTCTTTTTTTATATATGGCTTTTTATTCCCTGTCCTCCTGCCAGCCAGCCAGTCACTTGCTATCTGTCTGCACGGAGTCAGCTCTCAGCTCTTTGGCTCTTGGCTTCAGAGTGGGGGAGCTGTTTAAAAGCTGTGCTAGAATTATACTAGAGATGCTTCTGCCCACTAGAAACCCTAAAGATATGGGACTGTGACAGTGAGTGTGCATTTACATGTGTGTGTGTGTGTGGCAAGTGAGAGGAGACAGTATAAGAATGAGTGTATTTATGGCACATTGCACAGGCACTGCAGCACAGTGACTGCGCGAACCATTCACATCTGCTCTCACACTGAGTATGTCACATCAGCACTCTTGGTCCCCCCCCCCTTCCAGCCTCCTCCTTTTTTCCCTCCCTTCTTCCCCTCTTTGTGTATATGCCACTCTATTACTCTATCCACTGCATCTGCTGTTGCAGGTACCGCGGGAGAAACTCTGGCACTGCTCGCCCATGTGTTTAGCCTCACCACTGCCCTGATGTGTGCAGTGCCGTATTCCAGCAGAGAAAAAACTCTCGTGGTGACAGCCTCGGAGACAGACTGATTACAGCGTTCCATCAATCCCCTCTCAGGCCCGCTCCTTTGCACTTGGTAGTTGACAGGAGCCCACTTTTCCATTTTTACCTTTCCTCAGTTTTTCCGGTCTTTCTAACATGTAGTGGCTGCCTTTTTGTTGTTGTTGTTCCCCCTACCCTGCTTTCTTGAGTGCTGTGTTGACAAGCTGACACAAGCCCCTGTGATTTTCACACCAGGGATGCAGAGAGCGAGAGAAAGGGACAGGGGATACGGGATAGAGGGGAGGCGGAGCAAGGGCAAGGCTGGCAAGAGATGACAGCTGACACAGAGTCTGAAAATGCAGAGTGATGGCAGAAAGAGCCACAGAGAAAGCAAATCAACAATTAGTAACACCTTTATATTACTCTCAAAGGATCATGGCTCACTGACTGTAAACGTATGAGTGATAAACAGAGGAATGAGAGGATGCGGCTGGATTGGAGAGGGATGCAGGAACGGAATGCCCTGGGTGGGGGTATCAGCGGGCAGTGGGGCGGGGGTTGGATGAGTGGGTCCATGCTCTAAAAAGAGTCTAGGTCTGAGCCAAGATTTTCACAATGGAATAAAGGCTGAAAGGGGAGGCTAGGAGGATTAAACTCCAGCAAAACAGCTTTTAAAAAGCTGTTAGACTGCAATTTGGGCACAAAAACGCAGAATAGGAGAAAAGATAGTGAGAGTGGGTTGGTGGGAGTGCAGCTGGAATGCAACGTGGGAGAGAAAGGATTGAAGAGAGGCCGGGACACATTAAGGTGTGAGATGGGAGGCCATTTGCAGAGGCACGCACAGCTGAGGCTGTTTGCGACGGTCCAAGTCAAAGAAAAACACAGCGGTGCTCACACATGCATGTGTTGGGTGCCACACTGCCACGGGTTGGTGGGTGGTATCTGTTGTTAGCCCCCGTCAAGCCCTCAGCGGTTTTGCAGGAGTCACGGTAATGAGCTTAGTAGCCAGATCAAACATGAGATTGGCGCATGGTCCCCTTTGGGAAATGCTCTTCGGTTCACCTCAGCACTACTGTCTGATTGTATACGCACACGCACACCCACGCACACACACACACACACACACACACGCAGAAAGGGAAGGACAAAAGAGCCTGACTCAAAACAAAGGGATAATAATTCCATACAGAGCGAAATGGAGCTTGCATTTTCCAGCCCGATTTACAAACCTTATCTAGACAAGGCACAATGGATGCCATTTGGGGAAAGGGGTTGTTTATTCCAAGCTTGACACTTTTTTGCCAATTGCCTTGTTTTGTGCTGCAGTTTTGTCTGTTTTTCCTCCTCATTTCTCCTCTCCAGCTCTTATTGTGGAAAACTCACAGACACACTGGGTGCAGGATTCTGCCTCCACCACCGGCGCAAAAATGCAAGTAGATATCGGGTGCGATTCTTTTTTTTAACATTTTGAATTATTACTGCACAGAGCAAATTGTCCAGTGAAGTTGAGAGCACTTGCATTTATAGACCCCACAGGACTGGATGTTGCACTCTTTGCACTGGATGGGAATGAGGACATGGAATAAAATCTGGACTAAAATAAGGACTCTCTGCAAATGCAGCTTGGAGCCTCTTAGAGGGAATGAACATATGCAGTTAAGTGTCATTGTAAAAACAGGGGGAAAGGACAGACTGTTACAAAAGAAAGCACCTGATGTTATTTAATGTTTTATTTGAAGGACCTGACTTTTTGAATGCTGGGTTAAATTGATTTATTGTCTGGAATGGTTTTTTTTGGGGGGGTTTTCGGAGAGATTACCAAAATGGCGTAGCAGATTAAGACTGTGGTGACTTGGTGATCTACATTTTATCTAAAGGTCATCTGCAGTCCCATTATCTCTCTCAGTCTTTAGTATCATGGCCGGCACTTAGACATACACACACACACACACAGTGACTGGTTCAATCTAATTCTATCAAGGCAGATGCCCAGTGGTGGACGGATCATTGCTGACATCTGTCCATCTCTTCCTGATCCTTCCTGATGTGAGTGTATCCCTCTATCAGTTCAGATGAAGAAGAGAGAGGGCAGGCAGTGCCAGGGTCGGCACAAAGCTCTTTAATAGGTTGTGTCCAAGTCGGAGAGGCTGTTTTGCACTTAACTCCGACCATGTGACAGAAACAGCAATGTCACTGTGTCAAAGGACCCGCTAAATGTGCCCTCCGGTGCCTGACAAGTTGCTTTCCCCATTAACACGGCCCCACCCTCCACACTCTTTCACACATATTCAGATGCACACACATAGACATAAACACAAGGCACATTTTTAGCCTGGCAAACACACACACACACACAGTGAGCTCACACAGTCGGGCAGAACACACATAAACTTAGCCCCATGTGCATCCAGCGGCGTGAAATGATATTCCATTTTGAGAAATCCGGATTAAAATGTATCAGGCCAAATGTGTTTTGACCTTGTTACTAGGGGATGGAAAAGCGCCCGCATGCACACACACACATACACACACACACAGCAAAGGTAAGAGAGTAAATGTTTTAAAATAACATTAAGCACACCACATGTGGTACAACTAATCTACACTGTACATATTTACCTGCGTAACATTCAAGGAGACATGGTAAATAAACTCACATCTCTCTGCAGAAATGTGTGGATTTCAAGGGGATTCAGAACTTTGTTTTCGAATTTGATTCAACTGCAGCCAATAGAGAAGCTCCTCATTTTGAGTCTGGTGAAAACACCAAAAGCTACGGCGTTGTGGTGTTTGTGTACCTGCATGTGTGTACATGACACCGCAGCACACCAAGAACAAGCCTCTTCACACCCACGGCTCCTTACTTCTTCTGACTGCCTCTCCTCTTTGTCTGGTTCTGTTTCTCCCTCTCTCCCCATCAGAAATGTATTCATGTAATTAAGCTGCTAATACACCGTCAAAGAATTGTCTAATTCAGCAAGGAGGAATTAAAGGAATCTGGCATGAGTCATTAGCCAGTCGAGATGTTCTGTTGAGCATTTTCAATAAGGAAACTGGAGAGCAATGAATCACTCATATGGTGTGAAGACATTCGCTACAGCCTATACTCTGCACTCTATATTTGTATGCCTGCATTAGTATGTGTGTGCGCATGTGGCAGTAATTGCCATATGTGAGCGTGAGAAATTGCATGTGGGTGAAACAATTCAATGCATGTAATCCATCTGAACAATCAACCAATGCAGTGAATTATTACCCATTGTAAACATTTAGATACTCTGGGCGAGATACTTAATTGCAATCAATGTTTGTACTGTTGCAAGTACAGAGAGGAATATCCCCAACTCACTCTGCAAGGGGAGGCATATGTAAACGCTCAATAGCTCATAAAGGCAGACTGTAAAAACAGCATTTTTGAAGGTTTGATGGGAAAATGCCAGCCTTCGCTAAACACCTAATAGCATGAGCTAGAAGAGGTTTCACTTTTCATTGATGCTCTCAGATTGGCCTCTTTTGATCCACAGCGCATGACACAGCCTACCTGTTTCCATCCACGGCTCAATAGGCTTTTCAAACGCTGCGGTGAAATGATGTACAGGGAGACATTATTGGTAAAGGTAACATGCATTGTTTTTACTGTATCCATTTGCAACTCTTTTGGCCCAGATGGACAGTTAAAGAGAATGGGCACACGTTAAAATGGGTTTTGAGGCAGTTGTTGAGAACCGCAGCGGCCTGAGCCGTGGAGGGCGGGGGGGGCTCAGTCCATGGTGCACCCAGAGATGAAGTGGATAATTGAGTGCGGAATAAACACTGCCAACAACCTCGGGAAGCTCCCCTTTCATAAAGAAAGAAAAATTAGAGAGAATGGAGCGAGGGGGGGGGGTGGAGAGAGAAAATCCCAGTTACCCTCTGGGGGGAAAAGCTGCTATTGAAAAGCTATTAAACTTGCATTTAGCAGGATTGATTGGAAATGAAGAGGCCTATTAAAAGAGAGGGACAAGGGGACAATAGCACGTCTCTGGCCGCCGTATGTTGCCCTCCTTTCAGCGGCTTTCTTTGCTTTGGGGGGGAGGCTTAGCACTGCCTGAATAGAACCCTCTATCTTCCGCTGTCCCCCTTCCCTTCCATTCTCCACTGAGTAACAAAGAAAGAGAAAAGGAGAATGAGTTTTTTTTTAAAGTTCTCTTCCCGACTCACACAGACACCCCACTTAGATAACCAAGCAACTGCCTTTCTCCCCTCTCCTCCTACCTTCCCCTGCGGATTAGTTACCTCTGGAGTGCTGCCATCTTTCCCCTGCCAGTAGGGTTTGTAACACTCAGTCTTTAGCGTAGGAGCCGTGGATCCATATTCACGCTGCGCCTCTGTGCGTCATATGGCAGGTGCTGACTTCCAGCAGGCTCGAACGGATGGGTCCCCCGGGAACTTTAGTGGAGTTTTGATTGTTTAACATCCATTTTTCAAAAAAAGCACACGTCTCTCTCCCAGAAGCGTGTTTGCTTCATGTCAGCGAGCATACAACCTGATGGGAAAGAACTAAATAAGTTATTGAGGCGCAGCTGACTTGTCCCCTCAGAAGCCACGTTTATAGGGGGGAGATAGGTGTAATATTGTCACACGTCAGCCCCCCGTCCGTTCTCTAGTGCCATGACGTGAGCAGACCAGTTCCTGGGAGTCTGCCCACTTTCATGCTTACTTGTTCTCACCCTTACATCTCTGCAGAATTCTCTACTCCGTAGCAGCATCCTGCGTACCTTTCCCATATTGTATGGATCATTTGCGAATTGCCCATCTATCGTCGTGAAAATGTGAATTCTAAGATATATATCTTATTCACATCGCGCTCTCCCCTCTTCGTTTCTCCCAGCAGCCACCCAAGCAGCCTACTTCTCCCAGCAGCCCCAGGACCAGGTGGTCGTATCTGGTCAGTCGGTGACTCTACCCTGTGTCATCGTGGGTTACCGCGGAATGGTACAATGGACCAAAGATGGCCTGGCACTCGGTGGCGAGAGAGACCTACCAGGTACCATCACTGACTTGTTATTTCTGTCTCCCTCTCTCTTTTCTCCACGGCTCTCTGTGTGTTTATTGCTCTGTCGCCGCGATCAATGCCAGGTCTCATTAGAAACCAAGTCTCTCTCTCTGTCAAACGTTGGGAGTTTTACGCAAATTAATGTTTAGAGAACAATGTACTGCAGACAGGTCGGCTGCTGCTGCACACGCCGTACTTTAATTTGTTGCTTATCATTTTAAGGGTCTTGTAGGAAGGTAGATAATCAATTGGCTTTTGTCACGCACTGACATTTAAATGTGTGGCAGACCAGAGAAAAGGTGGAGATGCTTCTCTTGACCTCAGCTGCCCCTTCTTTACTGTGTCTGTGTTTAAAGGACAGACTCCTTATGCAGCAGCAGCCTCCTCACATGTTGCATTTCCAGCCTCATGCTGCTCTGCAAACACAATGGCTCAATTCCTGGCCCAGTGAGGTGCTGCTTGCTTTCATTTGTGTCTTACAGAGCCTTGCCACGTTCCTCTCGCCTTTGTTGAAGGCACAAGTCTGTGCATTTCGTAGCCCTTTCATTATGTGTTTGTTTGTCTCTGACTCTATTCTCTGTGCTGGCTTCACGCAGGCTGGACGCGCTATTCCTTAATGGGCGACCCGCTATCAGGCGAGCACAGCTTGCTGATCGATTCGGCAGAGTTGGCGGATGATTCGGTGTATGAGTGTCAGGCTACACAGGCGGCACTGCGCTCCCACCGTGCCAAGCTCACTGTACTAGGTAAGATACACAGCTCATGCATGATCCTCACAGCTAGCCCTCGTGCCAAGGCCTGCAGACTGGCAGCACTTGGGAACAATCAGGACAGTGTCTCCATCACAAAGCACAGAAGCATGTAGACAAATACATAATTAACACACGTGCAAGACACAAAAGATAACACCTTCAAAACCCAACTCATCATAGACAAACGAAAACACATCAAAACACTATTGCAATTCATAGAACAATCTCTTATCACCATTCAAAAGATAACCCCATTGTAAATCTGGTGTCCTGGTAAAAAAGCATGTCCTGAAAGTATAATTCAGACCAAGCAGGACTGAGCCATGAGATTCAGCTAGAGGAAAAAAAAGGAAACCCCTCTCAGTAGCTGTAATCAAGACTGTGGACGTCTAGGATAATGTGATTGCTGCAGTCACAAATTACTTGCATAGTCGCTTGAAAGTCGGGATCTGCACAGTTAGCACATTTTACAGTGAGCCATAACATTTGTCAACCGCAAGCCGGATTTTACATAAACATGATGTGAGTGATCTACTTCTTCACACAGGCCTTCAGAGGTGGTGGGGGTGTTGAGGAGGAGGGCCAGGTCTTGTGGGAATTGGAATCGGCAAAGCACTGCTGGCATCTGGTGGCATGCAGGGGAATATCACTCATTAGTTCTGTCAATTATTGTCCATATACTCAGCTACAAGCTGAGTACAAGAATTATACAGAAAGAGGGGGAAACTCGGAAGGAACAACTATACGGGCATGATGCTGAAGCTTATGCCACAACACAATGTGAAGCTTTCACCACAGAGCCTGTTGTCCTTGAGTTCACTGAGGCAGGCAGACGAATGATACAGATAGGGTTGCCATGGAAAGGCACGTAGATCAGAGATCACAAGAGGTATGGAGGAACATTTCAACTGAATGAATAGATTCAGAGAGCTCTCCTGTGTTCATCAGCCCACCTTTCTGTGTCACTGTCAAAGCTGCACAAAGCAGTGCAGCCATCACAGGCCCACACACAGCTATTAAGATGCCCACGTGGAGGCAGCAAAGAAAGTTGATAAAACTGCCACTTCCACATGAAATGTACTCTGGAAGACAGAGGCTGGTGGTAAATGAACATTATATGCATTTCATAAACACATAAATGAAATCGGCTCCATCGCCGAGGAACATGTGGATTGTGTTTATGTGTGGACGTAATGAGTGTTAAAGAGAGGTGGCTTCTTCTGCGCCTGTATGTGTGTGTGTGTGTGTGTGTGTAAATCAATGTGGCCAGATGAGACCAGAGCAATCCTGCACAGTCAAAGGAGTCAACGGCGGGAGTGCAGTCAGGGGAATCGGCATGGAAATTAAAATCACCTAGCACTCGGATTCCATTAGTGTCCGTGCCGCGGCAGC
Source organism: Gadopsis marmoratus (assembly GCA_036023855.1). Classification (NCBI taxonomy): domain Eukaryota; kingdom Metazoa; phylum Chordata; class Actinopteri; order Centrarchiformes; family Percichthyidae; genus Gadopsis; species Gadopsis marmoratus. The sequence goes on from JAVQJF010074629.1 coordinate 22,249, forward strand.
GGAAGGACCTCTGACAATTCAGATACACACAGTGAAATTGGTTCGGTGGAGGGAGCGAGAAAGGCCAGCACAAACCCCATGTTTACGTCTTCTCTTATTGGTTGGGGAGATAGACGCCTTCATCAGGGGTGGCACGCTTGGCTTGCCAGTGGTGCGTGCGAAACCATGCAAATAAATGAACAAATAAGCAATTCAGTTGAAACATCACTCTGCAACAGTAAGAGCAAATAGAGTAATAATGCTAGTCCCAAGAAAGGAAATAAATAAGGTTGAGTCTGTGTTTTTTCCAAATGACAACTGTTCTTGGTCTTTTCTCCTGTCTGAAACTACACCTTGTTAAACGGATATTGTTTTCCTCTTTTGCTGTTGCAAGGATTGATGCTGAGCTAACAGCAACAGCAAGCTCCAAATCAGTATGACTTCATTGTGGCTCTGTGCTGGCCTGGAGCTGTAATGAGTTTTTTTGTTTTGAGTGGTTTGTTTGTTCTGCTCTACAGTTCCGCCTTCAGACCCCGTGGTGGAGGGCGGCCCTGTTGTACGTCTTAAGGCCCACACACCACACAACCTCACCTGCAAGGCCTCAGGAGCCAAACCTGCTGCTGAGATCACCTGGTACAGAGATGGAGAGGTCATGGAGTCTGCAATTTATTCCAAGGTACAGCGAGAACAGATCTATGCCCAGTATTATCATTCAATCACTAACACCCACACAATACTACAAAATGTAACAGCGGGCTGACATAAATGCTAAGCTATTCAATACAGAAATGTTTCCTTTTAGGGTATAATACTCCTTCTCTTTTTATTTTTGTCATCTTTCTTCCATGGTCTTGCAGATTTTTTTTTTTCTATCGCCACCCTTCCCTCGTGTGATTTGTTCACTCACTCTCTGCAGCCCCCCTCCCATTTTCACTCATGCCTGACCCCCCCTTCTCTTCCTCCCCTCCTCCTCTGCCACCCCCCCCCCACACCCCCTGCTATCCCCCTCCACCCCCCCTTTGCTCTCTAATGCAGCGACACTACAGCATAACTGGAGCATGCCAAAGCTCAGACAGGCATGAGTGTTTCATACAGTAGAGTTTCTGCAGAGAAGAAATCACCCACAACAATGCAGAAGCACAATGGGGATGCGCCGGAGCGTAAGGGGAAAAGTGTCACATTTTTCATGCTCTCTGACCACGCAAAACGACGCTAAACACCACATTTAAGGAGGCGAGAGCCTGCAGTGAGAAGGGAGGGAAGATGATTGGAGGGGGGAGGGTGGAGGAGAGAGGAAAAGAGGAATACTGAGGGGAAAAATACTGTAATATAGAGTTATCTGGTGAGATCGCTTTGTGAAGAACAGAGAGATTTTCCAACATTAACAAGTAAGACTGGGGGAAGAGAAAGCTTTGTTCGGGTGAGCGGTGGTGACAGGGAGTGATGTGATTTGATCTAGCATAAAAATGCTTTTTTTGTGTGTCTGGCTGAGGAAGTGAAAGCCTGCGTCCATTGATTTGTCTGTCCAGTGAAAAGGCTCAGCTTGCCCTTGCTCTTTTCCAGAGATGTGTGACATTTCTTCCTCACTGTCACCACCTAAAAAAACCCCCAGACACCTTGGCCATCACAGTTTTTTTTTTTTTGCCTCGAGTGTGTGTGTATGTGCGAGTGTGAGTGAATGTGTGTACGAGGGAGAGAGGGAGAAAGTGAGAGAGCAGTGAGCCATATCCTCAGAATCTACACCTTTCCTCACTTAGGCATATTGATTTCTGTGAGCAGTAAAAAGATTTAAAAGATGATGACAAACAAGGAGCGCTGACGGGGAATACTGGGAGCAGCACAATATCCCCTGCTGCATCATAAAATATATGATTTAACTGCCATGCCAAAGAACAGGATGGCAATTTTAATACCTCACACATGAAAAAATAAGACCTGCAGTGTCATAGAGATATTCGTAAGTGGTGCCATCGCAAATGGCAAGTGACTTGCTTGTGCGACACTGAGCTGATGTTCAGTTCTACACCATTATAATGGAGTCTCTCTTAAAAAGTATAGTTTGTAAACTGTAGCTCGGACCTCAGGCAGTTTCTAACACTTTCTCTGCATTGTTGATCGCCTCTACAGACACTGATGGAGGATGGGAAGAGGGAGGGGGCTGTCAGTATGCTTCCAATCGTCCCTGAAGACAGCGACTCTGGACGCACCTACACCTGCAGGGTTCTTAACCCAGCTGCACCTGCTGGACGACAGACATCGGTCACTATTAATGTCCAGCGTGAGTGTCCTGGCATCACGTTTTCTATAAAGACCACCAAATATCACATTGTTGCAGAGTGCATGCTATTGCACTGTGCACTGTGAATAGGACCAGTTAATCCAACAAAGTCCTAAGTCATACATTTGTATCACTAACATAAAGGTTTTCCTTCTCACAGACCCCCCTTCCGTGACTCTGTCAGTCCAGCCTCAGACTGTGACCGAGGGAGCCAAGGTTCTCTTCATCTGCTCTGCTTCGGCCAATCCTGAAATCACTGGATACAGGTATCCATTCTTTATTTTAATCTCAATGTTTCTATCAGCACAATCATCACAACTATTTCAAGACCTCATATGCAGCAAACATGCCAACCAGAGTAAAGATGTCATCAGAAATAGCAGCACAAGCAAGTGTTTAGCAGATTCATTGGGTTAAACAGGCTGCTTGATTGGCAGCCTTTGATTGTGATTGACGCGTGCCATGAATCCGCTAATAGCCACTTTGACACGCTTGGCTAAGTACCTTCCCTGAACTAACACGACTGTGTAATATGATTATTCATCTGTCCCAGGTGGTCAAAAGGAGGAGTTCCCATCTCTGAAGCAAATGGGGACAGCCTTGAGGTGACGGTGGACTACTCTTACTTCACAGACCCGGTCTCCTGTGAGGTGTCCAACTCTGTGGGCAGCACCAATGTCAGCACCCTGGTCGATGTCCAATGTGAGTTTAACTCTAGGCAAACATTCTATACAGTGCGGCTAAGCTGTGTATTTTGAGATTTTCCTTGAGCTATGTGTTATTTTAAAAGCAGTCTCTTATTGATTGTAACTAGCTGTCTGCTGCTGTTGCTTCACCTTAGTTGGCCCCAGACTGCTGTCGGAGCCTAAGCCAATGACGGTGGATATGGGGATGGATGCAGCCTTTACTTGTGCATGGACTGGAAACCCTCCTCTCACCCTGGCCTGGACCAAGCAGGGCTCTAGCGTGGTAAGGGAACAAACATTAGTCACCACTTTATTAAGGTGGTATGGTGAAGCTTCAACACCACCCCTCCACACCGTCCTTCCAGAGAGAAACATTCACACATGGCCTTGAGGCATGAATCCTTCATACCTTTCTCTCACACATTCATTTTCAGGCTGAAACTTCAACACCTCCTCTCTGCATGCTCCCTAAGGGCTAAAGCCTCTGGCAGAATACTGTCTGTCCACTGACAGATTGATACAGCATCATCGGGGAACATGATGTGCTGTCATGACCTCTAACTCAATCAATTAATCAGTTGTCAGTCAAACAGTTGACGAAGGTGCAGTTGAATTACAACATGTACTGCAACTTTTAGAGTAGCGTCTCTGCCTCTTTAGACATTAAAAAGGCCAGACTGCACTTGAGTATCCATTTCCTCAAAGCAAATTTCCTTCCCTTTCCACCTTCACTTTACATCATCCCGGGTAAAAGTCTTTCAGCGCACACATCATCAGCGGGGACATCCCATAGGAGCGTCTCTGCTGGCAACTAATGCAATTTCTGAGGCGCTGCTGGAGAAAACACCCCAAGTAAAGAAAGTTGCGCAATGGCGTAAGCGATGCTGCCATCTTAAAGAGTGAATGCTTTTAGCCGCTCTGAGGGAAACGCGCAGGCATTTTTCTAATCCACCCACTGCCGCTGTCCCTCAAACAGCCAAGAGTAATGGATTAATTGGGTTACTCTGTAAGTGTGTTGAAATAAAAAATTGGCGAGAGTGAGGGGGGGTGGTGCGGGGTGTAGAGAGGTAGGGACGGAGGAGGATGGAGTGGAGGGGGTAAATGGATTAATCACAGCTTGATAGAATGACAGGATCAATGAGCTAAGGAGTGAGTGAGTGTAGCAGCAAAGGCTAGGGCCCACTCACACCATATATGCTCTGCTCTGTCCCCACTGTTTAATTACAACAATCTCCCCAGCAGCACGGTCACTCAGCAGTGGCTGGAGTGCTTAATGCTGTGATTAAAGCTCCTCACAATGAAATTAAACTCAAACAACCGGCATTTGTTACAATGGTCAGCCCACCTCTGCGCTGCCTCCATAATGAGTGGGCCACTGATAAAGGACCCAGTCTCCTTTGTCTGCCTCGTCTCCCCACCGCCACGCTCTTTCTCTCTCTCTTCTAACTTTCTCACTTGTCTCTCTGGATTTCTCACTAGGTGCTCAGTAACAGCAACACCTTGCAGCTGAAGGCTGTTACCCAGGAAGATGCTGGAACATACACCTGCAAGGCCATCGTGCCCCGGATTGGGGTTGCAGAAAGAGACGTCACTCTGACTGTAAATGGTGAGTGGCTTCCTTGTTAAAGCACAGATGCTGCTTGTAATGGTTGGACTGATCTGTTGAATAAGAAACATAAAAATGTATATCTGTATTGGTCAATATTTCCCAATGTCCTTTTTTGTATTTGTTTCATTGCTCCGCTGTGCACTCTCTTTCTTTCTTCTTAATACCAGGCCCACCTATCATCACAGCGGACGCCACGCAGCATGCTGTCAAGCACTCCAAGGGCAAGCTGGAGTGCCGGGTGGGAAGCAGCCCCCCACCTGATAAGATTGTAAGTGAGCCTCTTATTTGTGTTGTGCGTCATTCACTTGTGTTTGGGAGCTTGCATGCTCCCATGTTCCTCCTAGCCGCACCCACGTGACTGCGATCACTCTGTGTAGCTTTACCCCTGACCCCACCTTCGCACCTTTGCGCCACCACATCTCCGCCTCACACGCTAGCAAACAGGCGTGCAAACACACATATTCACAACTGTAATTGCACCGGCATTGACTGGAGAGACAGTTGAGTTGGGGGAGCTGTGGGAGACTGGCTTCCTGCAGGTTTCAGCCAAACCGCATTCAATTAGCGGCCCGGGAGGCATCACTCGGATGACCCTGTTGAACTGCCGAACGTACGCTGGGCTGAGAGAGGATAATTAGGGTGTGAGGAGGAGTGAGAGACAGGTGCCCTGCTGGCCCTGCGCTAGAGACAGCAGAGAGGAGCCTTATTTCATAGTGCAGCTATCTAACCCTCCTTAGGCCTCACCTGCAGGGCAGACGTGGGAGGCAGCTTAAACATGAGCCTGTGAGCTGTGTCAGCCACGGAGCACCTTAGAGGTCGGCAGGGAGAAAGCAGAACAGAGAGAGAGAAACTGGTGTTCAGTCAGATGTAGGCAGGGATCTAGGGATAAACAGGCTTGCAGGCCTCTGCTTTGCTCACCGGTAAAGAATTCGTCATAGAAAAGTGACTTATTCCCTGTTGTCTATTCTCTTGCTCTTCTCTACAGGTGTGGACCTTTGGGGACATGAGCCTGTCCTCTGGCTCCTCTGGGCGTTACTCAGTGCAGACAGTAGCCAGTGACCACGGAGTCCTGTCTTCTCTGGTGCTGTCTGAGACTCTGGCACAGGATTTCCAGCTGCGCTACAACTGCACTGCATGGAACCACTTCGGCGCCGGCACCGCCCTGGTCACACTGAAGGAGCAAGGTACACACCGACAGGAGTGATAATCCCCACCAGAGCCCTTCACAGAAGCTGTAGCGATACGCTCACTCTCGCTCGCTGTGAAGGGGGACAGATTAGGTGAAAGCAGTGCTCCCGTCTTGTGCTTATCTTAATTATACTCCTCTAATCGATATGATTTAATCAGCAGATGGTTCCTTTTAATGAATATGTTTGCCCCATAACATAGATATTGATTGGGGATAAAAGTCAATTATAGGAAGCCACTTGTGTTTGCGGCTGGGCTCATATTCTCAATCCCTGTCTCACAACCAAAGTTCAGCATATCGGGCCACAGCCCCTATAAGCGATCTTAGAATCAGCCAGTAGTACTACTGCACTGATGCTAGCAGAAGCCGCTGTTGCAGCACACACCAAAAATAAGGCCCTCACCAGTAATTTACATCAACGTAGCAAAGTAGTGTCTCCAGAGAAATGGGCAGCGGTATCTCCTGGAATCTCTAATTAGATTACTGTCTGTTGCTTCATTGCATGTCAGGCATTGTTACCTTCTTTCAGAGAGATTAGAGACAATAGCCAGGCTGTGGGATGCCAGACTGCCCACATGAGCATACGCTAGTTGTGAGCGGCCCAGGGCTTACTGCAGATGAATCTATACAAGCGATGACGTTTCTGTGATTAGCAAGACAAATGAATGAGGTCTCTTTCTTTCTGTTGCACTGGTCTGCACATTCCTGACACTTGTGCTCTACTATCTCTCATTTCATTCCGCCTCTTCTCCTGACCGCCATCTACCGCACTTTTTTTTATATTACTCTTCTTGTTACAGAAGTCCTGCCCATGTTGATAATTGTTGGTGGAGCAGTAGGTGGAGGCTGTGTGCTGCTCATCTGTGTCATCACTCTGGTCTCCCTGTGCTGCAGGCACACAGGCAAAGGTGAGCTCAATGGTTAGTATGGGCAAGATGGTCAACAGCCAATTCTTCAAATCAAACAGATTAAAGTCTTTTTCATTTGTGAGCTGAAAATTGAGCAGTTTCTGTTCAATTTTTGTGCCACTTCACCCTGTTTAAATAGAATCTTTGATATACAAGTGTGCCTGGTAATGTCAAGTAAAGCTTCTCTTCCTTTCAATCACCACAGGTAAGAGGTGCACTCGTCTCTCCAAGAGTGACATCAGAGTTCAGATTGTTCACAGTGATCACAACGCTACACGTGGCAACGATGATGAGGAGGATGTCAAAGAGCCCATGGTAAATTTCTTCACTCACCGTCTCTGTATGCCAGATATCTCTACGGGGGAGGGGGATTCATTTTAACACTGTAATGTGATATTATGACTTTGTTTTGTTCTTATTCAAGTGAGATCTTGTTCATTCTAGTAATTCTTCAAAAACACTTGGTCTTCCCTCAGGCTCCGAACAGCAGCGAGTCTCCTGGGACATCGCGCACAGAACACAGCGACCTCCTGGAAGAGGAGGAGGATGAGAGATCGGACATCAAGGTAAAACTGAAGCAACACTCTCAAAATAGCAGGAATGCATTATTTTCATCGAATATACATAAGACTGAACTATGTTATGTTAATTTATTTTTATCTGTCCTTCTCATAGGACCCCACCAATGGCTACTACAATGTCCGTGGCCATGAAGACCGCCATATCCGCAACAGTGGATTCTCTGAATATGTGCCCAACTCTCGGCCAGTCTACACTCCATCACAGCTGCCCTCCCCCAGCCCCATATATGGTCAGCATGGCACCCAGCCTCGTATCTATGACTTCTCCCAACGATATGCAACCACCACAGCGGGCAGGACCGCATACGAACAGCAGCAAGCTTCCCAGCAGCAGCCCGCCCAGTCGGCCAGCATTTATCCCACTGATCCTGTCTACAGTGGCTCTGCTTACCTTCCTGCTACCTACGGTCGAGCCTTCACCAGCTACGTTAAGCCTGCTTCCTATGAGAAGGTGGATGCGTATGACCAATCAGATCAGGCCAGCAAGGTGTCCAGTTCGTCTCGCTTCTCTTATGCCTCGTCACAAGTGTCCTCCCAGCAGTCTGACTATGGCCGGCCCTCACAACGTATGCAGACGCATGTCTGATTGGACAAACAAATTGGAAAAAACGAAGAGTACAGGAGCATTGAGTAGATAACCATTGTCACCTCCACATACATGTGTGGTTGGACTAACATGAACAAAGATTTTCTTTACTTGGACAGTCCTTCGAGGACATGTGTGGACAGTATTTGGAGGGAGTCATGTGATTTAGGTTATGGGATAACCAACCTTTATTTGTTGTGATGGTTGGTGGGATCTACAATAATGCTAACTGTAGAGCTCCTGAGCTGGAGAATTCAGCAGATTGTGATGTTCAAGTCAAACCTATGATTACAGTGCGATACCTCACCAGGTTATCTCTACATGATGACCACCCAAACCTGTGGAGATATTCTGTCAGTGCAAAGGGCCAACTATAAAATAAATCAAATGCATCTCCTGAATTTGGGTGGCCAAAATGACTGGGGTAGCTGTTTACCTGCCTTCCAGAGTTTACTTTGTGTCAACAATAAATGTTTAACATGACCTCTAAAATACATTGAAAGACGATATGACAAGCTAAGACATTTAAGGAAAAAACTGATTTGAACAACCTTTTGTTGTCTGTCATTTGGTGTTTTGTTGGCATGCGAAAGAATTCTAAGCACATTTGTGTCTCTATCATCAACGAAAGACTGAGCTATCCACAGAGACAGACATGAACTATTCTGCACAACAGGCTAGCTCTACTAACCAACAAGTGCTACAGGCACTGTACTGTATGACGAGTCTAATTAGCAGTGGAATACGTCTGGCCTGAGCTATATTCCTGACTTCTGATAATAACCCTACATGTCGGACAGTGTTGCTTACCGGTGGATAAAATAAGGAGATATAAAGAGAATGTGTATTTTAGCCTTCATTGTAATTGAGGACTATTTGTTAACTGTGTGTTGTACCAAGGCAGACAAGGTAAAGCCATGAAAACCCAAAGATGGTGATAATATTTAGGGGGGAAAAACAGGGGCTGAGGCTGAACAACGCTGTACTACCCCTGGTACTATTTTCTGCTGCGTTTTCTGATTGTAAAATGAAGAGTAGACTATTACCAGAACAATCAAAAGTGGTGATTTGGAAAATGGTGGCAAACTTGAAATAAACTTGAATGCAGCATCAACGTCAGCAGGCTCAGCTGGGGAAAGACGTGTAAGGCAGTCCTAATGTGGACCACACACTCAAGTTTTACAACTCAAATCATCTCAATATGTTTACAAGAAACAGTACTACCCTGAAACACTAAGTATCTGTATAAATGGCTGAGCCCATACTTTCTCTGTTGCATGCAAACGATGTGTCTAGTGAAAATCTTCAGCGTTTATATTCATGTCCATTTCATGTTTGAGACATTGGTTTCTACACCTGCCCCAATTGCATTCCAATTCCTGGATGTTTCAGTATGGACACCTGTACTGCCATTTGTCTACAAAGCTGTTACCAGGCAGCCTGATGAGAGAACAAATGTCACGTAAAGTGAAGAGGCAAACATCATCGCTTGTCTTTATTTTTATATTTTATATAAGCCTTAATGTACAGCGCATAAGCTGCTCTACTGTAAAATATCTTTATATACATATGTAGCTATCTTGGTTGATTTATTTGGGTCCACAGATTTTCTTGTCTACAGTAAGTTGTTCATCAATCATTGAATGCAGTTACTATGCTTTTTGGAACACAACTAATTGCCATTTGTTTGTTCATTCTTTTAATAACGTATTAAGACTTTTATTTGCTAAAAATGAGCTATTGTTGCTTGTACCTTTGTACACATATTTATATTTAAATAAAACCATTTCCGATAAAGAACCGGCTGGTGTGAATCCTGAGAGTTAATCAGCCTGGTGAGTAGCTTCATTGGGCATGAGGAACAGCAACAAACAAAGCTTCCCATGAAGCAACAATGATGAATACATAAATTAGGAGCACTGTCTATGTTGATTTTCCAATTCCCCCAGTGGTGCACTGCTTTTAATGAAGACAGATGAGATAGTAGAACCCCTGCTGTATGTGTATCCACCTCGTGATGTCGACATGCCCATCTCGTAGGATAATAGGATAGAGCTGTGACAAAGTTAGGTATTATTTGACAATGCGAGTTCGTCTTGTCACCTCTGTTCCACAGGTGGGCACACTGCTCACAACGGGGAGGAGAGCTACATTCTCATTACAATTCTACTGAGGAGGGACAAGGTCTCACAAGACATGCATTTATTATGCACAGCATGATAGGAAATGAGAGGTTGTCAAAAATAAATGATGCAGGTAATGCAATTAGGTGCTAAGGAATCAGATGAAAGATGTTTATTCTCGTGACTCTTTCATATAAAAACATATACAAACACAATCAAACAAAGAAAGGTTATAAAGTATGTCCATAATCCAAATCAGTCAGTGTACAATACTCATGAAAATATCTTGCATCTAATAAGTTGTTGCCTCTCCCTAGTTTCTGAAAAATACACATTTACACTTGCATAGTTTAATTGTAAAACTATGACATTTTAAAAAAGTCAGATAAGCAATATCCGTAACAATTTTTTCCACTTCAATAAATAATACTTGTATCCTGGATAAGCAAATCTTTGGTTTGCTTATCCAGGATACAATATTTCCAAGATAAGTCAGAGATGAAGGGAAATAGAGTAAAATAAACCATCCATTCAAATCTTACATTTAAAACTCTCAGGGATAAAAACTCATTGCATTTCTCTGGCAACTGGTGAAAATCCCTTTGGTTTGCTTTGGCGCTCAGGTGTGTGCGACTCAAGACCCCAATCACCCTGAGCTTAACCAGAGACCTGTGCAAAAGCCAGCTGAATCTAAACCTCATCCTCCGCCCCCCCCTTTTGAATATCACATTTTGGCAAGTCATTCGCAGACCAGGCAAGACAGTAAGCATCAGTAAATATGTAATAAAAATACTGATCTAGGATCCCTGTTCAGATCAACAACTTAAAACAACTGAAGCACCACTCCAGTCACAGATCAACAGTCTTTAGGCACCATGCTGGTGTTACTGCCTGTTTTAGCCCACCAACTGCAAATGTTATAATTAACACTACTGCTGGCTGTGTTCCAAAGCAAACCATGGACTTCTAGATTGATTAATAAATGTTCTACCTCGCAGGCAAATTCTGGTTTTCATTCTAGTAGGATATGAAAATGCCCCTCCATGATGTTCATCCTTTTATTTTTGTCTTAACTTGTATCATCATTACACGGTAATGCAGATGTCTCCACAAGTTGTTGTTTATACTTTACTGAAAAACTGAGACCAATGGCTGCCTGGCAGATAAACATTCTTTAATCAATCTAAAAACCCATGCTATGCTTTGGAAAATGGTAAGCGGTAATGTGTGAGTAATTGTAGCAAATATGCAAAAAGTGTTACGGTTCTTTGAGAAACTTGATAAATAAAACCCCAAATGTAAAGCTATCTATAGTATGAGCCCACTGGCAAAGTGCAGCATTCACTGCAGCCCAAGAGGATGAAGGCATCTAACCTGTTAAGAAATACACATTACTAAGGCTTAAAAACACAACCACTTGTTAAGAGAGGTATATTGTATTCAGAAACACACCTAATCATAAAAACGGTGATATATTCATATTCTGCGTCCACCTTAAAAGTTAAATTGGACAAATATTTGGATAATAACTCCCAAATATTTGCATATTTAATCATTTGAACTCTGGATATAGTCACCAGTTAAACAGGATACTATTGAAGGGGTAAAAGAAACTGTGCTGATTTATGCCTTTAGAAACTACACAAAATATGAGGTGTGTGTGTGGAGAGGGAAAAAAAGAGGGATGGCAACCAAATAAAGTGCTTATAAGTCATTCATGCGAGTAGCTGGGTCCATGCAACAGTATACTCAGCCTGCTGCTAAATGAATAAATCTTGGGGAGAGATTTGTCCTGAATCAGACTCAAAATGTTTCGTCTCCATTATTTTTAGCACACTGACATTGTTCCCCACTCTGCATCCCTCCCTGTATCTCATATCATCAAATCCCTGTCTGCTCCGTGATCCAGTCTCTCAGCTTGGTGACACGCGAGTAGACACCGGGCTTGTTCCGACGAGCACAGCCCTCACCCCAGCTCACAATGCCGGCCTGGAACCATTTCCCACTCTCCTCGAAACACACCAGGGGGCCTCCGGAGTCTCCCTGGTCAGAGTAGAACAGTTATTAGATTTGGTATGGATGTGAGAGCATGCATAAGCCCTTTGCCATTTTCTTCTTTTTTTTGGAGGAGAACATGTTGCACGGTCTCACCTGGCATGCGTCAACTCCTCCAGCCAAGAATCCACTGCAGAGCATCCTAGAAGTGACTTGGCCCTCCGTGACCAAGTTACACACTGTGTCGTTGATGATTTTCACCGATGCCTTCTGCAGCAGCTGTGCCGTTTGACCTGCAAGAGCAGGACAAAAGGGGTCAGCACTCTGCCATGTGACCTCTATGTTCGTCACTAACATCAAATGTGTTAATGGGCTGGATTAGTGTGAGCTAATGAAGGTTTAAGAGGCCTCCCAGGAGAGCCGACATCTGTCTTGATATATGGATATGGAAGAAGGCTTAATGGAATAGAGCAGATTAGAAAAAGATGAGAGAAAAGGGAGGGAGGGTTGAGCAGAAGAGAAGTATGTCATGATAGGAGAGATAAAGAAATGGGAGGGACATTAAAAGGAAAGTAAGAAGATAGGATGAAATGAGAAAGATGAAGGGAAGAAGGCAGCAGCGAGGGAAAGAAGATGAAGGACAGAGATGAATAGCTAATTGTGAGATGGATGGGGGAGGAGTGGAATGTCTTAATTTCGATGAGAGTTGGATATGTAAAAAAGCAAAGGACAATTGTAGAGTGAGACAGCCATTATTGAGGAATAACAGTATAAATATTCCAAATTTGTATAATAAACAGTGAAAAACTAGAAATGACAACAGTTCTACCCATAACCACCAATTCCTGTATAATACCTCCTTCTCGAACCGCGCCCCAGCCTGTGACCCAGCAGGACATGCCTGCAGGAAAGATGTGGGAGGAAGCAGGTAGGCAGATGGGTTGGATGGTGTTGGTGAACTTCAGCGGCTCGCTGAGCTCCAGCAGTGCAATGTCATAGTCATTGGTCATCATGCTGTAATCCGGGTGGGGGACGATCCTCTTCACTAAGCGGAGTTGTACCCCATCCTGCTTGTACTGGTCCTGCATTCCACTGTAGCTTTGCCAATTGGAAGCAACCTTGTTCCTGTGGTAGAATGTACAACATCATGGGGTAAAGGTTATGTTAAGTGGATTCAGTATCATCAACATGTGGGCAATCTAACCCAACACAATAGCCCTGTGACATATGCTACTGTAACATCACAGGTTTTGTTGAGACATTTCTCCACAATACCTGCAAGACAAGTGATAACAGCTTTCAACATATAGCAATTCAATGTAACACCTCCACAAGCTACACCCTCTCCAACAGTTTTTACACAAACTGAACGTTTTAAGCCACAAAGATAGTAATTTGCCATAACATTATGGTACTGGATTGCATTCCATTGTCATTATATTGTAACCACTCCTGTACAAAAACATGTTACATTACATGCTACTTACGATGATAGGACTGTAAAGAAAGACTTTTTCATTGGCTTAAGTAAGTAATTGCATTGTGTATAGCAAATAACAACAACTGTGAATCTGTGAAAATGAACTCCTTCACAGCTGAGCAACAATAGAGATGGCTCAGGACAAACAGCATGGTTAGTGCTCCACCTACAGGGCACTATGATGAATACAGTGCCATGCTTATGGATGACATGTAAATTTTGCCCCCCCAAGGTTTCTCTGAATTAACTGCACCATCAGGGGCTAATTTTCAGACTTTGCAATTTGTATATAAATGGTTCTCTGTTGTGCACAGTTCCACTTTTTTTTCCAAGCAGAACGCATGTGAGTATATTGCATAATGAGATCTAATAAAGTGTTAAATAATGTGATGAACAAAATATATATAAAAAAGAAAAAGGAACCAATAACAGTTTATTCACCAAAATACGAGTGTGACTGTGTTACATACAGTATACTCCTGCTCTGTGCATGTGGATGAGTGCAATGGGTGTTTAAGCTGTGACTCACTGTTCGTCGTGGTTGACAAAGCAGTGGGAAGCCGAAAGGAGCCACCGGTCAGATATGATTGAGGCACCACAAACGGAACCATGGGTCATAAAGTGAAGGCTGACCTGCCAGGGCCACTCCCCCACCTCAGCGTTCTGCCCTCCTACGATGCGGTTCAGCTTATAGGGTCTGGTGCCACAATCTGACATTTAACAGAGAAGATAATGAGAGAGGAGGGTCTTTATATTGTGAATGCAAAATACTAGTTGACTTGATGCAAGCCACGGCTGTGAATGAATGACTCTTTGGAATCCTAATACAGCACACGGACATATTAGCTGATCAAAAGAGAGAGAAAAAAAGAGAGAAAGGAAAAAACACAGACACACCCTGAGGCTTAAATGGAGGAGAAAACAAAAACTTCAGAGATGACAAGAGCTGCTCTCAAAGAAGAATGAAATAAATAAAGCAGTCAAGGCCTGGGGCTCTTTTCTATCAGACAGCCCAACGCGCAGCACAACCAGCTCTTCTATAATCTATTTGAATGACACTGAAGACATTAGATCCACTTTCAGCAGTTTAAAAAAAGCAGAATTTTGTAAGGAGTGAAAGAAAGAAAAATTCCTTACCACAGTTGGCCTCATCCGAGTTATCAGAGCAGTCATTGACGCGGTCACATTCGGCATTCACCTTGTTGACACACACTCCATTCTTACACTTGTAGCTGAAGTCATCGCATTCACCCGGAGCTACTGTGGGGTGGAGACAGATCCCAAAATCAAAACACATAGTGTATTTCAATCAAAACGTTAGAGCATCGCTAAGTTTAACCGGTAAAATACTATGCAATCAGCGAGGCTTCAAAGTGAGCCTTGAATGCACAATGCATAGTGATTGAGGAGCAGATTGCATTGATTGGGGGTATTGATTGGGGGTGAGGTCTAATATCCCTCTTTATTCACAGAAGTGAAAATCAAAAGGAAATGCCAGAGTGCCCTGTGTGTGTGCGTGCTTGAGAGAGAGAAAGGGAAATTGATAAAGAGTGAAGTAGAGAGTAGGAGGGAATCAGAAAAAGCGCAACAAGAATGAACAGTGAAAAATAGTTTGAATTCTTCAGTGCAGCATCCTTGTAAAACCTTTACCGAGCTGTGGATGCAGGTTAATTGCATAATGGTTTGTGTAACATGCTTATAAAATCACTCTGCTGGAGATTTTTTTTCTCTTAAATGCGTGACTGGCTGGGAAGAGAATAAGTGCTGCCACTTACATGATTTACAAGTCTCGTCGCTTCCATCCTCACAGTCCTTCTTACCGTCACACACAACCTCCTGAGGTAGACAAACCCCGCTACCACAGCGCCACTCATTCTTCTCACAACCTGGAGTCAATGAAACATGTTGGTGATGAGGAAATTATAATAAATAGAAGGTGAAAGCTTGAATAGAGAGAAGACAAGCAAATACGTTTCAGAAGGATAATAGCGGTAAAGCCACGGTGGACATTAGAATCCGTCTCCATTCGTCTTGCGCATTAGACATGATTGAGCTTCTGGACGGATGCTGAGTAAATTGGGAATGGATTCAAACAAACTCCATTACTGATAAAATGACTGCATACAGATCAGGAGCCAGTGACCAGGGCATTAGCAGTGATGTGCCTTTAATGTTGACACAATTAGCATAGCATTAGATAGGGTTTGTGTTCCCTAAAACGTGCTTTAAAAAGAGACAGAAATACTTACTGCATTGTTTCTCGTCGCTCCAGTCTCCGCAGTCATTGACGCGATCACACAGAAAGATTTTCGGTTTGCACAAGCCATTCGCACAAGAAAACTGGTCCTTCTCACACTCTGAGGTAATAGAAATGCCATGTAATGAACAATGCAACTGAGGAAGATGGCAAATATGAATGATTTGAAAAGGGAATAATCACCAACACAAATCACCAGTATGTCAAGAGATAAGAGAAAGGTACTGCCTGGATCCTTAAAAAAATTCATCTTTTCCACTTATTTGCTTTATTGCCAAGAGTGAGAAGATTATAATGCTCTCATGAAGCTACAGCCAGCTTTGCAAAAAAAAACAGGAAACAGGGTGGCTCTGTCTGAAGGTAACAAAATCTGCCTTCCGCACCTCTAAAGCCCAGTCATTAACATGTTATATCCATGTAGATCTAGTTTATGTAATTTCTACTAAAACATAAAAATGACAAGTTTTACAAGGTTTTATGGAGGGCTGTGTACGAGACAATTCATTGGCTGTCACCAGTGAGTATCTTCCTGGAGGCTGGCAACCTTCCAGGAAATCACTGCGCCTGGCAGTAATAGTACTAAGTAATAGTCTCATAACCACCCATTAAACCAGAACTTGTCCCTTTTAACTCAGATTTTGTTGAGCCAGGCTAGACGTTCCCCCCTGATTCTAGTCTTTATGCTAAGCTAACTGCCTGCTGCACTTGTATACCCGGCCCAAAAAAAAAAATTAAAGGAACACTTTGAAAACACATCCGGTCTAAATGGGGTAAAAAAAAAAAAAAAAACTACTCGTGCTGGATATCTAAAAATCGTAGTTTGTATGGCCCCCACGTGCTTGTATGCATGCTTGACAATGTCTCCTAGAGTAACTGCCCATCTCCTGGAATCTCCTTCATGCTCTTGAGACTGTGCTGGGAGACACAGCAAACCTTCTGGCAATGGCACATATTAATGTGCCATCCTGGAGGAGTTGGACTGCCTGTGCAACCTCTGTAGGGTCCAGGTGTTGCCTCATGCTACCAGTAGTGACACTGACCCTAACCAAATGCAATACTAGTGAAAACAGTCAGAAAAGATGAGGGGAAAAAATGGCAGTGGCCTCCACCTGTAAAACCATTCCTGTTTTGGGGGTCATCTCATTGTTGCCCCTCTAGTGCACCTGTTGTTAATTTCATTAACACCAAGGTAGCTGAAACTGATTAACAACCCCCTCTGCTACTTAACTGACCAGATCAACATCCGGGTTTAATTGAATTGATGCTATATTCTGCTTAAATCATGTTCCTTTAATTTTGTTGAGCAGTGTATTTAACAGGTAGACATGCGAGTGGTATTGATCTTCACATCCACCTCTCAGCAAGAAGTCATGTGAGTATTTTCCAAATTATCAAGCTATTCCTTTAAGGGTCAAGGTGGAAACGTACGGCACTTCATCTCGTCGCTCATATCACCACAGTCGTTCCAGCCATCACACTTCAGTGTTTTCTTGATGCAGATGCCAGAGGCGCAGGCAAACTTGTCGGGGCAAGCTGCTCACAAAACAAGAGAAAGGGGGGAGGGGGGCAGAGGAAAAAGAGAGAAAGATGATGATGACGACAAATTGAGCAAAAAGGGAGTGACAGTGTATGTTCGCAACATCCATCATGTTGCCAATGCCTGTCCCTGTTGATCAGAGCAATTATAAATCCATTTGGGTCAAACTGGGAGACAACATAAAGAGCGTAGGGTATTGAAAAGTAGAGTGCTCCTGACTGACAGTGGCAAATAAAATGGAGCCAATAAACAAGCTCTCTGGTGATTAGTCCAGCTCTTGAATTTCACTGCCGCAGTTTCTATGCCTCTATCACTAAACAGAACAGCTCTATTTGCCCGTCAGTCGGCTAAAGTCTCATAGTCTCTCAGACTACACAGTTACTCCTCACGTCTCTCTGTAATGGCAGGCTATGAGTGTCGTCACGTCGCAACATCTCACCAAGTGTCATGTAAATGTGGCTGCAAGAGAAGACATACTCACGGTTTACGGGATCATAGGCACTGTACTCTGCACTGAACCCTTTGTCAGTGTAGGAATGATCAGAGTGGAACTTCACATCTAGGATGTTGGTGTCACTGGTCAGAGCCAAAGAGGACATTTCTCCACAATACCTGCAAGACAAGACCAATGGTTAAAGGAAAATGCAGGTTTATTACAACTTGTGTTTTATGTTTTGTAATTCTAGTGGTTATGAGGACAACATGCGCACTAAAGTAATTGCAGAGATTAGACAAAAGGGCAACATCGCTACAACAATGACCAATGGGGAAAGAAATGTACAGACAGACAAGTTGTAAACGAACTTGTAAACATTGTTAAATCATCTGAAATAATTTTTTTTGAGAGGCAAACACGGAAAGCGCAGTGGGTCAAAGTTGAACCATGGAAGTTGGCCTGGAAACAGATGGTTTAGGGTGTCATTTAAATGAGTCTTACTTGGTACCCATAATCTCCACATAGTCTTTGTGACACACACGGGTGTCCACCCTAGGCTCTTTCATGCGGAACATGGTGAACTTCACTCGCACCTTCTTCCCATCAGGGACCTACAGCACAGAGGAAGAGGCGATTAATTCATAACCTTGTTTACCATGCATGCCACTCCTCCACCTGAACACCGAGACATGTATCTGTAGCCCATGTAAATGTAAGCAGACAATCTGCAACACACTAATACGGGCCATGCACATACACAAGCACGTGTACACACAAACAAACAAGAGCACACACACACACACACCATCAAGCAAACCCAACACACAAAACACTGCAGCTCAGCTAGGGCTGCGGCAGCAACAGTAGTCTGACAGATGAAGATAGAAGAGGTACTGAACAGCTTGGCTTCTATAGTGCTGCCTCAGCATTCCTCTCATGGCAGGCAGAGGATGGTGGAGGAGGAGGTGGGTGAAGGGGTTTCAGGTAGAGGAGGGGGGGCCAGGGAGAGGAGCAGCGTTGCAAACCTGGATGGTCCACTTGCAGTCCAGGGCAGGAGGATAGAAGCTGGGGTGAAGTGGGGAGGTGAAGACTCCTTCGTTTTTAGAGAGGTTGCCACCACAGGATTTTGCTGAAAAGAACACGTCGTATATTCACATTATCATATGCGATGTGGTTTAAGTATAAATAGAACTTAGCATATCAAGTTGTAGAAATAGTACAGAATGCAGCTAGAAAATAGATGATGTTAAGTGCAGTGAATGTCTTAATTACCTTGTGAAATGGGGATGGCATTGTACTTGGCCTCGAAGCCAGGCCTCTGGACAAGACTGTCAGTAATAAAGTTAATCAGCATGATGTTGCCGGATGACGCCACCGCCAGTGGGTTGGAGGGGGGCCTCTGACCACACTTCCTGTGAGAGAAGGATGAATAGTCAAAGTTGGTACACAAAGCAGATTATAGAATCAGAAAAAGGTGTTTTACATCAGATGTTCAGCTTATGCTTCATGGCTGTGTTTACTACAATTTGTTGCAAACACTTCAATCAAGCTGTAATTCTTTTTAGTCAGAAGCCCTAAAACATCACTTCAGCAAATAAGTTTAAAATGCTTCATAAAAAATTATTTGAAAAGAAATCAATAGATAGGCAGGGGGAGGTAGAGAAAGAAATTAATAAGGAGATGTGTCAGCACTAGATAGAAATTGCTTAGGTGGAGTTTCAAAGTCAAACATTAGGTACATTAGCAAAAAGTTTCAGCACTGCCGGCGGCCGAGCAATGGAGGTGTGAATGACGCTGCAAGAGCAGCAATACATCTACCTCCAGTAGAATAATGTCATTATAGAGTATTATATTATGGCTCTCATAAACCCCATGTCACCTTGGATAAAGCTGATCGCTCAATAGCTTTATAAAAATTTTATGCATCGCTTGGTAACGCATATTTGTTTGGCAATGGTTTCTGAGTCTGAAATTGCCTGCAGCTACAACTGATGTTGCATTCAGGAGCCTCTAGTTTCAGAAACATAGCCCTACCCCATAGACAAAGTGCAATTACACACAGTGGTGTAGCAGGATTCAGGTTGGCACCCATCACAGATTTGAAAGGACAGGACTTTTTGAGCCAACTCAATCTCACTGAGGTCTCAAAAGTTAACAATTAAATGGGACATACAGCAATAAAGGCTTCAGGCCCCCACCCCCAAAACAATGTAATCACAAATCCAGTGAAAGGAATGAAGTGGAACATGTTTTCCACGGACATCAAAACAGCTTTTACTCCTAAATCCTTCGCCAACATTTCAGTCAAATACAAGTGATTCCTAGCGGTTGTCCTCTGGGAATCATGTAGAACTATGCTTCTCGCTGATCGTCAAGGCTAAAAAGATAAATAAAAATATTAGACAAATGTTGGTTGAGCCCCATCAAACAAACCCTGCTACCAAGGTTTAAGGCAAAATTAAAATGTGATTTGTGTCACAATTTGATGTATTGTAGAAGCAAAGATGAGTCAATTTACTGGTTCTCTTTTTAAATAAAAAGTCATCCTGGGCTGAAGCATCTGTGCAAGGGATTTTGTGCGGCACTGCAAGTAAATAGTACAATGGTAAATCCTGATCCATTCTTTATGATTCAACTTTAAAAGAGCATTGGTATGACCTTGTACCATGGCCAACACATTTCCCAAACCCTGTGGACATTCACAGCCCTATGACTTACTGTGTGATGGCCTGATATTCGTCTGCGCTCAAAGAGTCATAGATGAAGACAAAATCATCATGGCAGTCATCCTCAATGTGGAAAAAAGGGAAACTGACAGATATGGCGCTATCTCCTGAAGTTCGGATTTGCCACTGACACCGAGACTTGGTGGGGTAGCCTTTGGGGTACCCTGGTGACGTAAAAGTCTTCACATTTTCTTCAGCCTCCAGAATGTAGAAACACTCCTCTGGGAACAACAACAACATTGGTTATATCAAACAATGAGCACAGACACATGCAACAGCAGTTTAGAGCTTCTGCTCATTTTAACCGCTGTGACTGTTGTCTTCAATCAACTGGACAGTAAAGATTGTATCTTCCGTTTTCCCTTGGAATTCATTTTTAATTATGCAAAACAATTATGTTGCATTACAAATCACACATTTGAACATCTAATCACAAGTTATTCCATCCTTTATGCTAGAAATGTATGTAAAGACAGATTAATGTAAGGATAGTACAGCCCCTATGGTAATGTATTCATCCCGAGGATATGAATCAGCAGACAGTGTCAAAGAAAAGTGTCATGCATAGTGACTGACTCGCGCTGGCCTGATACAGGATTCTCCATCTCTGACTAAAGCAGCATATGTACAGTACAGGCCGGGCCAGCCATTCGTTACAGACTGGCAGGAGGGTGAGCATCTAGCCAGCTGGAAAATTACAACTGCAAGTGATTGAAATGGGACATGCTGTACTCACTGGCTGTGGGGTTCCTGGCCATGCGAGGATCTGTGACTGGAGACAGAGAGACCGGCAGAGAAACAGGAGGACAGGTAAGAATGGGTCACTAACGTTGGGAGGCTGATAGAATTTGATGCATGAGCCTAAAATATTTTGGGTGCACATTTTCTGTTCCATTTCCCTGCGGTTAAGGGAACTGGTGATGGTGTGTTGCTCTTGCTGCTCCATCTCACCTTGCCCTAGAGCAGCAACCCATACATCTCTGTGTAACTATCTGGGATAGCAACATCAAATCATACCCACAGAAATCTTTTTAAAAGGGGGACCAAAACCACTGAGTCACAGGGCCAGCACTTGGCTGGTGGCCAGATGTGGACAAATGCAATGTCTATGCTGAGAATACAGAAGGAAGAAAAATGGCTGTCTCAAGCCAGGCCAGGGCCCAGCTAATATCATTAGAGGAGCCAAACAGCATAAAATGTGCAATCTCAGATGCAGCACAAGCAGAGAGGTCTGGCTTAACCGTTATCATCTTATCAGCACAACTCAGAGTGAGCGCCTATAATACAAATCGGGAGCATACAGAATACCAATGCTGGTAGGAGATGACAATGACCTTATTCAGATCTGTATTCACAGTGCTTTATCTTCGGTGATTGTTAAATAATCTGGAGCCAATTGTAGCAAACACTCAAGTTGTGCCCAGCTTTCTGCCCTCGATGGTACCTACATGAGGCAGTGACTTCACTGATCTTGATAGCATTGTTGCTCGCCACACTGCGCTGCTCCTTAATTCTGTTCTCCAGAGCCTCCAACACTCGCTCCTCTGAGAACTCAGGCACCATCTCCAGCTCTTCGACCGGAATATCAAACTGGGACCAATAGTAGGCTATCACACCCTCACTGGTGAGAGCAGAAATGAGAGAGAAATGGATAGAAGGAAGGAAGAGCGACGATTAGTGGAAGATGGGTGATTTGGATGACTGTAAATCACAAGAGACCAGCAGTGGCCACATGTTCTGTCCACACCCTGTGCAGTGCGGCACTGCCAGACAGGCTGTGAACTGTTGTGATTTGCTGCTAATGTTAGTACAGAACTTCACAATCCATTACAGTACAGTTCCACACATATAACTGGGTGTGATCACAAGTCAACAGATCACATCTAACCTCAATTTTGGTTGTTCTGAGAAATGAAACAGACCTGAAACTTTGAACCCACAGTGCAACAAAACATTTCCATCATACAATATTTAGTGCGAAGCTTCTATTTTTAGCTTACATTTTCACAATTTGTTCAACAGAAACCGATATTAGAGGAGCTTAAGATCTCATCAGTACCTGAATGCAGTGACCACAGATGTAGTGTAGTATTTTGTGAAGAATGGATCTTTCTTAAAGTCTTCCTCTAGCTGTGGAGAGAAAATGTATTTTCACTGAATCGAACATGTACAAGATTTCTGCTTGTCTGCCTAAAGACAAAGAACAAATTAGCATGTTAACATTAAAACTGCCTTGAGAAGCACATCACAACGTGATTCTCAATTAACTGCATTGCCATCGGCTATAGTGAAGTGACTCCGACAAGGCTGCAGTCATGCTGTGTGGTCTTAAATGCAGGTCGCTGCCATATTTTATGCATGTACAGTGTTATCCAACAGTGCTTGTTATGAAAAGGTAACATCACAAAACGAGAAAGAACCAGAGGCAGAGGGTGAGCAGATTTAATTTGTATGGCTTGTGATAAAAGTAAAAAATGACAGAGGGAGGGGAAAAAGGATTTTTAATAGGACAAAGAGGTCAATTATGATAAAATAGAATATCAAGACCAGTTTCAAAAAGTCAGCAAAATCAGATTTGAACCGACTGCCATTTTGCTAAACCCATGAAGAAGACAGTGAACATAAAATACATTTAAGACGATTTTCAAGGACTCCACAGAAAGGGGACACCCGAGTGACAGAGTAAAGTTGTGGGACTGCTGGTTAAACATAAGGCCTCTATCTCCAAGGAGCTTTAACCAGTAAACAGTAACCTAGGTCGGAAACTATTCCTCAAAACCTTTGTGTTGTATGCAAGTGCAAACCTATTGCATCATGCAATCGACCACTTCCACACAAATCTTCACTTCTGTAGCCTCTCACTGACAAAGTGTACGCTTGACTTGTTTTTTGCCATAAACATGCTTCTAAGTGGTGCTCCAAACATCTTCACTTCCTCCAATAATAGGAGGTGCTGTTGAGGGAATTACCAAGGGAATGTACAGCGTTTTATTTCACCCACGCAACTGTGCCTTCAGCACTTTCTGTGCATTGCATTTTCATGATGCCAAACAACTAATCCTGAGTGTAATACTCTGCCCAAAATAGTTAATAATAAACAATGTAGATGATAAAAAGGGAACAAAAAACAGGAAAGTCATTTTCTTTGGATGTCAGACTCACAATTGCCTCCACCTTGCCCGCCATATTCTGGAATTCCTTGCTGTTGGGATCTTCCAGCTTCTCGTCGTACGGTACATCGACCAACTTCATATGCCCACTGAAGACCTCTACTGATGGTTTGCGCTGCTTACTGAGGGTGGCATTTGAATCAGCCTCTTTAACTTGGAGGAGAGAGGCAGATGAGAGTTAAGTGTTTGATCAACAAAATGCCAAAAGATAGCTGCCTTTGATGAAAAAAATAAAAAATAAATAAAATAAGGCTTGGGGGGCTTTAACCAGGCCTTGAAGTACTCTTTTAAAGTTGTACAGTGTGATCTCATACCGAGAAGACAGTTTGGCCCTCAGAGCAATTAAAAACAGCCGGTTGAATCAAGAGGCTGTTTATCAAGATTTCAGAGGCCTTTTTAATCAGATGTATATGTAAATGACAAGGAAGCTGTGACATTTTTCTCCTTTGCATTATTAAAAAAGGAAAACGTCAGGGCTGTCAAATAGGCTAACACTAATGGGAAATTACAAAGTCCAAACAAGCCACTCTTACATGCTCATATCAAAGAGCTGTGCCATAACAGCAAGTGGAAATGATCCACTTCAGTTTCTGATGTTACGCCTGCCATAGCAGTAACTGATGTTAGAAATGTAAATACATTCCATTTAATGCTATCAAAAATAGCCTTGATTTATGTAGTAAAATGTCCAGAGAATGTACAACATGTCATGGTTTTCGTCATCTTTAAATTTAGCCACACACCAAAGAGCATAGTACCATACATCAAATCCTGGATCATATGGTAGAGGAAAGCTTTCGCCATACTCACAGACAAACAGCCAAATGAGGAACGCCACAACGGCCGCAACAATGAGAAGCGCCACTAGAACCCCGATCACTATGCCGACCCTCCGCTTCGACGGCACCTTTTCTTTGCTGGTTAGGAAATCAATCCGCTCTTGATTGCCCTTACGGCCCTGAAGCAGAAAGAGAGCAAAATGTAGTCAGCAGACATGCAGCAAGTGAGCACATACATTTACTACATTACATCTTGTGTTAAGATTCTCTTATGTACATTTCTGTATGAGCATTGTCGGGAGCCTGAGAACAAGAATTGAATTGCCAATGACTGCTTCACTGTAGTTGTTGTGCTAATGACAAATAAAACTTAAACTTATACTTATATTCTGGATGCAGACCACATTTACTTTGATTACACTGAGAAGTGCAAGTGTGTTAACATGTACATCAAAATTACAGTAGCAAACGCTAACCTCTGCTTTAACCAAACATTTAAAATACATCCACAGATTATGGTACAATAAATGGATCATTAATAAAACATTTTGACTTAAAATCCCATTTTCTCATCATTAGATGGATAGATGGATAGATGAGTAATATAAGCAGGGTAGTAAAATAATTTGTTTTGCTATATACACCTCTACACATCATACACAAATTAATTTGCTTTAAATGGTAGAATAATGATGTCAGCCACATGCATGCTGCTGTCACCTTTATAACCACATGAAGTCCCCACTGAGCATAGAATTTTGGAAAGGCGACATACTGTAGATGGCATTCTATAGCTCTAATTAGGAAAAACACTGTAAACACATTATTCCCATGAAAGAAATGAATTATGGATCGCTGTCCCTCATACTGAGAATTTGATCAATGTCTAGACTTGTTAAAGCTTTGGTAGGGAAGCATCTTTGACCTGTTGCCATTTAACAAAGAGTTAAGAAGGACATTGACTCAGTGTAATAATGGAGGAAGACAGGCTGAGTGAAGTTTGTACTCAAGGAGCCTATTATTTTCAAAACAGTGGGAAAGAAACCCAAAAACAAAGTATTTATGACTTAGATATTGAGAAGTAAAACTAAATTGCTGAACCATGACACAAAAAAAATAAGTGCAATGTGAAATGGCTTAAACTTCTTTCCAAAAGTTTCAAACAAGCAAATTTGTACTGTATGTTTGCAAAACTGTCAAAACCTGTTTAGCACATGTGACAGCGCATCCACCCTCATATCTCCATGCACTAGGAAATTGCATGATAACTAAGAGATACCTCATAGAAATTATGGGCACAGCACTTTAGGCTGTGTATGTCTGTCGATACTGTATGTGTGTCTGTTGTTGAGCACTCTCAAGTGGGCGGACTGTGAGAAAGGTTTCAGGCCGATTAGTAATCAACACACAATGAATTCAGTGCCTGTAGCCGTGAGTGAAGAAGCCTGAGTGCCATTAGGGATGGCGAATCACTTTGGTATTAAATCAATTTGTCAGATGTGCTGCCCCTTAAGATGGGGGCTCAATTACACGAGGCTAGACGATAACTCATGGCAATTAAGGCCTATTCTTACCCGGCTCCGGCTTCCACACATGATTTCTAATTGGAATCTTTAACAGCAATCATGGGCCAGAATGAGGAAAATCATTAGAGATGGGGTCAGCAAGTGCTCCAGGGTCTCAGTCACCCTGATCACAGTCTAATAAAACCATTACATGCTCTTCATAATATCTCATTCTTCACTCCTACAAAGATATATCATTCCATTTTTTAAACTATGTGTGGCATTTTATTATTTGTTTGGTTTTTTTTTTTAAATACCATACTCAGTGTGCTGTGCCATTATTAAACAGGAAGTAGTGCCATCTGTCTCTCAGCACTGAAGAGCCACAACAATGCTGAAGCAGACAAAAAAAAAAAAAAAAAAAAAAAAAAAAAAAAGGGCCGTTAATGTTTTACGAGAAAAAAAC